>OX465415.1:21526272-21754012 GCA_950005045.1 Agrotis exclamationis | reverse complement strand
AAAATGTAACCGACTTCTAAAAAAAACAACCACTAAAAAGGGTAAAATAACCTACCAAAAAACTTTTTTTCGGAAGTCGGTGGCTTTGCTTTTTTATTTCATTGATTTTTTTGCCACCGACTTCCGAAAAAAAGTTTTTTGGTAGGTTATTTTACCCTTTTTAGTGGTTGTTTTTTTTAGAAGTCGGTTACATTTTTTTTAAAAACTTTTTTTATTTTACCCTTTTTAGTTTAAATATTCAACCGAAATTCTTGTCAAAAACATAATTTTCTTACTTATGCACTAGAATTTTACTATCCGTAGCACCGGTTATAACATCGCTCATGTCCCCAATAAGCAAGAACACCAAAATAAATGTTTTTTTTAGGGGATCAAATGGCAGGTATACTGCATCGAACAATAACCCATATGGGTGCAAAGTTCTCATCAGTATAAATGAATAGTAGTATATTATTGGGCATTCTACCCCACCTGCCGTTCCTACGGCTCACTCCGTTCGCCTTCGTCACTGGTGGGGTAGAATTCCCAATAATATTTCTGATATCGATGGTTGTGGAATAGAATAGAATGTACAAAAATACTGGTTCGGCGCCTATTCCACCTTTCAGTTCTAAAATTCAATGCCCAATAGTTCCTATTCCAAATTCGCGTTTTAAAACTAGTCTTACCTGTCGTTCCTTCGTTCACCTCTGTCAATTTCAGCTGAAAATTGGAGGGTACGTTTTGACGTTTCGTTTTAAGAAACACGAATTTGCGGTCCTGAGAAGAACCTTTTGTGATCACAACTCTGTTTCACTACACTACTTTACTGTCATTCTTTCACTACACATTTCACCACTACTGAATTTATTCCTAATTTAAATCTACATGAAACGTGGTAAGCTAAACTTCAGGACAGATTGTCTCATGTCTCTCCACAAAGTTTGAGATAGCGCATTACCGCAAAGGTTAAACACACACTCAGTTTTTGCAGCCAGAGTGGCACCAAGGACATCTGAATTTTAGGCTACCGTATACATTAAACTAAAACTTGGGACAGATTGTCACTATGTCTCTCCACAAAGTTAGAGATAGCGCTTTACCGCAGAGGTTAACGCACACTCAGATTATGTGTCGAGAACATCCGAAATTTTAATTTAATTTCGTTTCATATAGATGAAAATTTACACGTTTATTAAACAAGTAAATGCGTCGGCTGTCTGAACCGATGACCTAAACTTCAGGACAGATTGTCTCATGTCTCTCCACAAAGTTTGAGATAGTGCATTACCGCAAAGGTTCAACACACACTCAGTTTTTGCAGCCAGAGTGGCACCAAGGACATCTGAATTTTAGGCTACCGTATACATTAAACTAAAATTTGGGACAGATTGTCACTATGTCTCTCCACAAAGTTAGAGATAGCGCTTTTACCCCAGAGGTTCAACGCACACTCAGATTATGTGTCGAGGACATCCGAAATTTTAATTTAATTAAATTCACCCAGACGACACTACTTACTTGATAATGAACACGTTACGTCTGGTACTGATTGCCATCCAACCGCACGTCGCGCTGAGTTAAGGTGCATTTACACCATTATTTACCGTTCGGTGTGTGTACGTCCGATCAGTTTCGCTATATTGTATTCTTCCGGACAAAATTCATTAGCAGTTTTATTTGCTTGGAAATGAATAAAAATACGTAAGTGAATAAAGAAAATCATATATTTATATAAAGTTCATAAAATTGCTGAATAATTGAAATCTATACTAATATTATAAAGCTGAAGAGTTTGTTGTTTGGTTGAACGCGCTAATCTCAGGAAATACTGGTTTAAGTTGAAAAATTTCTTTTTGTGTAGCATAGTCCATTTATCGAGGAAGGCTGTATAACATCGTGCCACTACCAATAGGAGCCGAGCAGCGGGGTGAAACCACGGGGATCAGCTAGTATTCTTATATCACTTTAAAAGTCCTATATTTCAAAGTGGTGGAATTATGTGGAAAAGGTTTTTACTGTTTTACCACAAAAGTAAATTTAAAACCCGATATAACTCGGTACTATTACAAAAGTACTAATTAGTAAAAAAAACATACACGATTTTCATTTTTTAATCCTGTATGATGCGGGTTCCGAGTTAGGACCGTTTTATGATAGTACCATTACTTAGGTGTAATAAAATCCTAATTTGAGTGACATTTACAGAAATTTGTAAGCGTCATTTTTGTTCGGTTTTGAAGTAAAAATGCTCCTTAGTGCGACGTTGGAATCGACCGTATCAGATGATTGTTACGAGTGAGTGTAAATGAGTCTTTACAGTCTGTGAAACTGCAAAATTGCAAGTAGCAATAATTTGCTGACCATATGTTGTTGTATGTAAGGTGTCCATGGGAACCATAATAATAATATGCATGATAAGCACTACGCTTGTTGCGCACATAGTTTAAATTTGTCTTATACAGGACTTCCTATGTTCATAAAATAGGTACTTCAGTTTCGGTACGGCACACTCATCTTGGAAATTACTTTATTGTAATAATTATAACCTTTATGACTTTGTAGTTACAATAAATAAATGTGTATAAAAATATTTTTAATGACTAACTTTTTTGTCTAGGGATTGTTTAAAAATACTATTTATATTGTAAAAATTGTACGATATCAATATAACTTCTACTATATACGATTTTATTAATATACTATACTTATATTTCTATTACAGATGATGGTTTAATATTTGCAGTTTGACTGCAACATACTCGTATTACGTAATAAACTAGTTTTGTTACGCGTATCCGTTCAAAACTTTTCTACACATAAATTATCTCGAATGTAACTTATTGATTGATGACGCTGGCGTCATCCCTATATGATCAAAGTACAGGTTAAATTCTACTCTGCAAACAGGATTGTGAATACCCCTGGTATAAATAGGCTTATGTATATTTCCAGGTTTCAGGTTCGAATCCCTATCGCAATCCCTTTTCCTATAAGTTAATAATTAAGTTAATAAATTCGTGCAGCAAGCGTTAGTACTACCTTAAATATTATAATTATATAATAAAGTATAATCACCAAATATTTGTTCCAGATTTTTCACATGCGTCTTAAAAAATCTATTATTTTACAACCGTGCATAATGATGTCTTGTTATTATTTTTTAAATAAACAAACATACAGAAATTACATAAATAGTAGTAATCATAGATACCTAAGCAAGGTACCGGACAAATGCTGGTTTTATATTTCATTTCTCACGATAAAATTGCATTTTGACGGAATCAATATTATGATTTAAATGGACGTAACTGACATAAGTTAGTAATACAATTGTAATACTAAGATTTAAGGTTTAATTTGTAATGAGGTTAAATTTGCTGAGATGGTATTTTTCTTTACTTAAATTCGATTAATTTATATGAAAATTCACATTCGCTCCAACGTCTTCTAGTGACAAGCTCCACTTAAGTTTATTGTTAATTACGAATACCGAATACTTCTATAAAATGTACGTAAGTATTTTTTTAAAATAATTATGTTATTTCAGTGTCCTTGTGTTTCATAAGTCGAGCGTTCAATTGTTCTAATCTTCTTTACAGACTTTTTTTATTTGAAATTAATTGTTGTCTACTCGATTACAGGTCTGACTCCGAATCTGAATACCCACGTCGCGCACCTGAGGCTGCAAAGGTGCAGTCCAAAAAGAAATCTCCTAAGCGTAAAGCTTCTGAGAGCACCTCCACCTCGCAATCGGAATCTAAATCAAGGTAATTTCTATTATTTCTTGTCTTTAGGTATTTATGTATTTTATTCCAATAGGAGTGTTATACGTTAGTAGTGGATTTATTTCTATACTTAAAACCACACCACAATCCAAGTCGAGCGTTCAATTGTTCTAATCTTCTTTACAGACTTTTTTTATTTGAAATTAATTGTTGTCTACTCGATTACAGGTCTGACTCCGAATCTGAATACCCACGTCGCGCACCTGAGGCTGCAAAGGTGCAGTCCAAAAAGAAATCTCCTAAGCGTAAAGCTTCTGAGAGCACCTCCACCTCGCAATCGGAATCTAAATCAAGGTAATTTCTATTATTTCTTGTCTTTAGGTATTTATGTATTTTATTCCAATAGGAGTGTTATACGTTAGTAGTGGATTTATTTCTATACTTAAAACCACACCACAATCCAATGATTCATAATTCCATTGGTTCTTTTTTGATAGAACGTTTACAAGGTGCTGTTATTGTAATGATAAGGTACTTATATTATTTTATTTTTACAGTAAAAAACAACCACAACAACATCGCTCGGACCTCTTCGGCTTGGAGGATAGCGAGCAACGCGCACCAGCAACCGGCGGCGAGGAGCTCACGTCGTCTCTCGTGAGCAGAGTTGCTAACGGGAAGTTGCGGCGGACGGCGCCGTACATTGAGGGTGACTTTTACGTGGAGGTAAAAGTATACAATAAGTCCGATGCAGCGTCCACGACTCCACTTGAACGGTGGAAGAAAGCCTTAGTTGCACTTAAAGTGCAAATTAATAAAGACACTCCGCAGTGGGACGCGCTGCAGACATTTATGAGACGGGTCTATGTAGTTTTTCAAGACTCGGAGCCCGTGTTTTACAGTGACAACATAAATATAAAATAATATAATAATTATATATACTTTATATTTTTGTTAACAGTTTATTCTAAGGTTAGGTTAAAATTATAAGTCTTTATTATCTTTTGTTTGTGCTGTTAATCTAAAACTTACTCTATTTTACGTGGACATTAGGTCTAATAATATACAAAAATGCCTTTCTGTACTGTTTGCAATACATCCGTTGAGCGCAGTCAGTGGACAGGTCACCTACGCAGTACTAATCATAAAAACAAAAATATTTCGTATTTTTGCGAAGGTGTTGAAATAATACATTCTGCATTTCGTAATCGTATAGCTTCTTATAGAATTGTCGATCCGTCTGAGAATTATTCTCTAGATCCATTTCTTAACAATATTTGGAGCAAAATTAAAACGTTAATTGACATGTCTCTTAAAGAACATACTTCTCTAAAAGTTAATTTCGAATATTTTGCTTTGTTTTTAATGTTTAAAAATGATTCTCAAGAGATGAAATCATTTGCCACAAAAAACGTTACTATACATCAGAATTATGAATTTGATTCATTATTGTCTCAAGTAAAAAACACTTTAACAAAAAAGATAGAAGAATTTCAGGACCGAGACAGTGGATGGACATTCTTGAGCA
This sequence comes from Agrotis exclamationis, assembly GCA_950005045.1. Taxonomy (NCBI): domain Eukaryota; kingdom Metazoa; phylum Arthropoda; class Insecta; order Lepidoptera; family Noctuidae; genus Agrotis; species Agrotis exclamationis. The sequence goes on along the minus strand of OX465415.1, from coordinate 21,748,777 downwards.
GTTCTCATTTGGAAATAAATGTTAACAAATATCAGCCTTTGCGCGGTTCAGGCTTTATCGAATTGCCGTCTGCAATAAAATCGAAAAAAGCATGTGTTAATATCCACAATAATGACGAATATTGTTTTTTATGGTCTGTTGTTGCTGCTTTATATCCAGCTAAGAGTCATCCTGAAAGAGTATCTTCTTACCCTGATTTTCGTAATGTGTTAAATGTAGAGGATATATCATTTCCAGTGAATTTCTCAGATATTGCGCGATTCGAAGTGAATAACCCCGAAATTTGCATTTACATTTATGGTTTAAAAAATAATACCGTTATAGGACCGCTTTACAAACCAAAAACCTTGAACGGAAAGGTGATTCATTTACTTTATTTAGAAAGAGATGATTTATCACATTACTGTCTCATTAAAGACTTGCCGCGACTTGTTAAAAATCAAATAACAAAACACCACAGTAAACTGTACTTTTGTGACATTTGTTTAATGTTTTTTAATTCATGCGATGATCTTAGTTCGCATAGTTGTGGAGGTGTCGCCACTGAACTACCTCCAATGGGTTCTTTTATACAGTTTAAAAATTATAATAGAAAGCAAATTGTACCATTTGTTATATACGCAGATTTTGAGACAATGCTAGAACGGTATGAATCTTGTGACCCTGACCCTACTAAGGCGAGTACTATAACGCGACAGCGACATGTGCCTGTAGCTTTCGCTTATCATATTACGTGTACGCTAGACGAAAGCCACAATCGTTACGTTTCTTATCGCGGTTCGGATTGTGTATCAAATTTTGTGAAGTCTATCTATACAGATGCACAAAAAATTTACGATATTTTAAAAAATAATGCTCCTATGATTTACTCAAATGATAATGCTCACGACTTTGAAAACGCGATAACATGTTATATTTGTGAGCAGTTCTTGTTTGGCGATAGGGTTCGCGATCATTGTCACTTGACTGGTAAATATCGTGGCGCAGCTCATAGTTATTGTAACTTACAATACAAACTACCTACATTTTTGCCAGTATTTTTTCATAATTTGTCCGGATACGATTGCCACCTTTTCATAAAAGAATTAGGTGAAGCTCCTGGATCTATTAAAGTGATACCTAAAACAAAAGAAAACTATATTTCATTCACTAAATTTATTCCGATTTCTACCGGGGAAAGCATCCAGGTCCGGTTTGTAGATTCTTTCAAGTTTTTAGGAACTAGCTTAGAAAAGTTGGTTAATACCATGAAAAAACAAGAATTTAAACAATTAAAATCTTATTTTCCTAATAAAAAACAATTTAACCTACTGACTCGTAAAGGAGTGTATCCATATGACTATATGTCTCAATGGGAACGTTATGAAGATATATGTTTACCATCTAAAAAATATTTTTTTAACTCCATAACTAATGAGACAGTGACCGACGAAGACTATGAACACGCTCGGTCTGTTTGGTCAGTATTTAATATTCAAAACATGGGTATGTACACAGATTTGTATCTCAAAACAGATGTTCTATTGCTAACAGATGTATTTGAAAATTTTCGAAAAACTTGTAAACTACATTACAATCTCGATCCCGCGTTCTATCTTACAGCACCAAGTCTATCTTTTGATGCAATGCTTTTAAAAACAGGAGTTAAATTAGAATTGATTAGTGATATTGAAATTTTTAGAATGATACAAAAAGGTATTCGAGGAGGTGTTTGTATGTGTTCTAAAAGACATGTCAAAGCCAATCATAAATATTTAGATACTTACGATCCAACACGTCCAAATTCATTTATCATATATTTAGATTGTAACAACTTATATGGTTATAGCATGTGTCAATCCCTACCCTATTCCGATTTTAAATTTATGAATAGACAAGAAATTGATTTTTTACAATTGAACTTAGCAAACATCAGTGATACTGCGGAAAACGGTTACATTCTTGAGGTTGATTTAATATATCCGGAGAATTTGCACATGCAACACAATGACTTTCCCTTTTGTCCAGAAAAATGCTTGCCACCTGGTGGTAAGAATAAAAAGCTAATACCTAATTTGTACGATAAATATCACTATGTTATTCATTACGTACATTTAAAAAAATGTTTACAGCACGGTTTAGTATTAAGAAGAATCCATCGCGCTATTATATTTAAGCAAAGTTGTTTTTTAAAGCAGTATATTGATATTAACACCCAGTTACGTCAAAAAGCAGAGTCAACGTTTGAACAAGACTTTTTCAAATTATTAAACAATAGTATTTTCGGAAAGACTTTGGAAAATAATGAACATCGAATAGACGTAAAGTTAGTAAACAAGTGGTGTGACTCAAACAATAAAACAAAAAAGACTACTTGTGCTGAAAAATTGATAGCCAGCCCATATTTTCATAGCGCCTCTGTATTTTCTGATGATCTAGTGGCAATCCAAATGAAGCCTGTGCGTATTATACTTAATAAACCAATTTACATAGGGTTTGCAGTATTAGAATTGTCTAAGACTCACATGTACGACTTTCACTACTCTATCATAAAACCTTTTTATGGTAACCGAATTGAATTGTGCTATACTGACACAGATAGTCTAGTATATGATGTACAGAGTAATGATGTTTATAAAGACTTCAAGCTCCATTTTCTAAAATATTTAGATACCAGCAATTATGACTGTAGCAATGAGTATAACTTACCAATTATTAATAAGAAGGTTCCAGGACTATTTAAGGATGAAATGGGGGGCAACATTATCAAAGAATTCGTAGGACTGCGCTCAAAGCTTTATTGTATTAAAACGTTAAACAAAACAATTCAAAAGGCAAAAGGTACAAAAAAATGTATTACCAAAAAATTAAATATGTTAGACTATAAAAATGTTTTGTACAATTGCAATGTTATTCGCAAAAAAAATGTATTGTTTAGATCAATAAAACATGAAATATTCACTCAGGACGTAAATAAAATAGCACTTTCGAGCAATGATGATAAACGAATGCTATCGTTTGATAAAGTTTCTACTTTAGCCTGGGGTAACGCAACTATATTTATGTAATGCATTACCACAATTTAAATGTAATTACAGTAGTTACATTTTTAATATGTATTTTATTGATTGTAAATGATAAAACTTATGATGTCCTGAATGGATAGTTAGATAATCTTTCAACCTACCTACTGTGTTACCTACTATTATAAAATGATTGTTATTCTTTTAATGTGAATAATGTAATATTTTTGTGTAATGTAATTCAAATAGTATCGACAGAAGTTACTTTGAACCTGACTTTATTATGTATGCAATTCTAAAATGTGTGTATTCTTGGTGTCCCTTGTACTAGTTAGAGCTAAACAGTGTTTAAGAATACTACAGTGTTTAGGAATACTCTATACAACCTTAGGTACCTATATAGGTCTTATATAAGTTTACTTTTATTGATACTTATGTACACCTACTAAATATAATTATACTTAAATAAATAATATTTTATGTTCATAAATCTGTTTCATTTCTATTCCTGATTGATAACAATGCACCTAAGGTACATCAACAGATGTTTTGATCCAGGCTCATATTTGCTAATTTTTTCAGAGTATTATTTTTATATTTAATAAAATAATGACGAAAAAAAACATAAAAACAAAATCCAGACCGGAACAAATACTTAATGTTCCGTGCGGGAATCGAACCCGCGACACTGAATTTGGCACATTCGTATACTAATACTTACCATTGTGACGCGATGACGAGCTCATAACCAATGCGCCAAATGTGTCGTCGAAATTGTGACAAAATACTGGATCGCTTTGAAGATGCATGCGCGGTGTAGAATTTGACACCGAACAGGTGCTCGGGCACGAGTTCAAACATGTTGAAACTTGAAATTGGTTAGCAGTAATAAAGCAAGTACTAAGCAAAATTATATACGTATGTATAAAATCTATACAATTCCTGATGACTAAGCACGCGCCGGCACAGGCGCGCTGCATTGAGAAATACAACACTTATCAGGTGTTCGCGCTGTCTACAAGGATACAGGTTCAAACTTGTCGAATTCAATTGTACTGTACAGACTATGGTTACACCAGAATATTCATACATCATAAGCAATATTGATAGTCTGTCATTTCATTACGCAGTCACTTGTTGGAGTGGACACATCGGTTCAAAGCAAATAATTCGTAAGTATATTCTGTTTTGTGTATCTTTATAAATTTCCTCTTTTGTTATAAAATTAAATAATATTAATGACTATTTTGTTTATTTCAGATCATCAAAAATGTGTGATTCTCCAGATATTATCGACTACTCACAATACGCTCAACGTTTTCCGACCCCGAGTTTAAGCTGGCATATCCCAGATTTCTCAGAACAACAAAATCCTCTCAACATGGATTCTAGGGCAAGACAAGACTGCAGACCTGTCAACAAGAAGCCTCGAACAAGGCGGGAGTGTCTAAAACAGAAGTCATCTCTACCTACAAGTCAATCATTCGTCATAAACAATGAGAAGAAAAAAGGTTTACGACTGATCCAGGTACAAGTGTTGGATATCAGCGAACAACAAGAACCTACAAGTGACAATCATGACGTGGTAATGTTAAGTGCTCAATATGTAGTGACTGAATCGGAGGACCATGTTATGGACGAGACGCATGCGTTAATTAATAAAATATCAAAAAATCTTTGTGGGGATAGATGTTATTATTAACTGGTATCATTATTTTGTAAGTGTCTAGTGTTGTAGTAATAAGCAGTAATAAATTATGTAAGTTATATCATAATTATTAATGGGTACTTATATTATTGTTAGGAATGTATGACGTATAGGTATGTGTAAACGTTTTAAGTTTTTATATTGTATAAGTTTTGAATATATAAATATTCACTATAATTAATATAAGTTTAGTAAGTATAATATAATTATTCAATATAAGTTTTAAATTCTATATATTGTAATAAACTACATAAAAATAAATTGTTTCATTATTTAAATTGTTTTTTTTTTGTATTATCATTAATTTATTTATACTCGAACTCTAAATTAGCTCTAGTGTAATGATAATAATTGTAGGTTATTTGCTTTCAGTATTTTTATTAGAATAATTCGTTTAAAATCATGTTATATTTGCATTTTTATCATAAATTCATAAGAAATATCATTTTGCTGCAGCTAATTTAAAGTCTGTTATGTAGGTTACCCTGATTATAATAAATAAAACACTCTTATTAGATAGACATTTTTATTAAATGTTGAACACAATAATAATTAAAACAAATTAAATACAGACATATTATTATAAAAATACCACTTCCTTATACAGACAGCATTATTCAATGTACAATTCATTTTATGATTCACACAATTAAAATCAGTTTTATTTTTACAAAACTTTCTTTTTAATTCTGAAAAATTAGGACATCCCTTCTCACCTATGTCGATCACTTTACAGTTTGTACATAACTCTTTAATCCACTTAATCTTTTCCAAACCCTTCGTGATAATTTTTTTGTTTTCTAAGTATGGTAAAATAACGCGTTGAAACTCTTTGTAGTCTATGTAGCCCTCGCTCCAGTAAATTCCTCGATTTCTTTCTAGCCACCTCACCTGTTTTTTTTCTTCTTGTGTTAGGTAATGGAATGAATATGGTGGTTTTACCAAGAACGTCTGTGTATGATCCTGACTCGCAATGGTCAATTCTTTGACAATAAAATTATTTATAGAATCTTTAAATCCTTGGAGTTCCACTATAATAGTATCCGCCTTCATGATATCTTCTTAACAATGTTACTTAATGGTTTGTATTCAACAATGCAATCGTTCAGAATGAGACAGTATGCTGAAGTTTGATCTGGTATCTCTGAATCACTCTCAATTTCTACTCTCACATCTACAACCGGACCTGTCTTTAGATTATCCGCTTGTCTAGAGCAATCAATGACAAACAGCGGTGCTAAATCTCTAAACTGTTTTTCGCTTAATATGGGCTCCGGACGACGTCCGTAATACGACTGTTGAAATCTGGTGTATTGCTCGTATAATAAAGCGATTCTGTTATTAGCAAAACTCACATTTAAGTTTTCATACGGAAAATAAGTTGAATTGAGATATACTCTAACGTTTCGAACATGACAGTGATCGAATTGAGACATGTCCGAACTTGCATTGCTTTTCCTATTTGTCTGTAGTCCGATAATAATGTATCTTGGTTTTTCTATTTGAGATGAAGTTTTGATAGACCAGGTATGTTTTGTAGTTTTAGGTAAAGCTGGATATTCGTACAGATCCCAATTTCTGTATATCATTTGAAGTGGACGATCTTTTTCTAATACTTTTAACAAACCAATTTTTTCTTTGTCTGATACTTTAACATGCGGTACGCGCCATATGATTTTGTTGATCTGAACATCATCTACTACTTCGCCAGTATTAAGTTTTACAGCGTTCAAATTAGTATTACTTCGTAACAATATCAGTTCATGTCTACTATTTATTACAACTTTTTTAAAATCTTCAGCAAACCCAAGGAGGTTACGAAGTGGTATAGAAGCTGAAAATCTTCCTCCATCAACATTTTTTATGCCATCAATATTCCACCCCCAAGCATTAGACGTTTTTGATTCACTTTCGTTCATTGAAATTAGTGATTTCATGGTTGTTGTTATACCAGCATTTTTTATTTTATCAATCTCCACTCCATTTAGCTCATACCTAATGTCTTGAAACAAGTAGAGTAGAGCATTGTTCGTGAAATTAACACTAGCGGCTTTGTCCTTCGAATCTTTTTTGCTTACGATTACAGTTCCTTCCAAATATAGGGTGCTAGCTGATGGTAATATGTATAAGTCCTGTTGATTGATGGGTATGCGGATTTCATCGTTCCTGTTGAAACTCGTTACATATGGTTTGTAGGAATGAAATTCGATTCCTTCTATAGTATTATCAAAGGTCGGAGCTGATAAAACGTCTAAGATATTCATTTTAGCAATCCGATCGCTCTAAGAAATGCTTTATTGTCTTTTGTTAATTTTATTTTCTTCTTATTTCCTATCTTCTTAGATAGAGGTCTTATTTGATAGGTAGCTTGAGCAGAACTGATATTCTTTACTTGTTGAGACACATTTTTATTGTAATCAATCATTTTTTTCTTCTAAGATGTAAATATACCTGCACTTCTTCACCACGTAAATTGATTAATCGTTTGTTTATATCCAATAACCTGATATGTATGCAGCTTATGTTGTTTTGATTGATTGGAAAGTAAATTGCGTTCTTCGGGATTTCTATGATCCTGTAACCAGGTGGCACATTGAGTGCAAATTCGTGAATAATGTGGCTTGGTTCACCGTTTATGTATGAACCGCTTACAATATCACATTCAATCCTGACTACGGTCGTAGGTAGAATGTTGACTGGAGACTGTGACACATGCAATTTATTTGCTTTCAAGATTTGTTTGTTGAATCCTAAAAGTCTTCCAAAAGAGTCTTCTTTTATAAAGTTAACGTCTTTTGTACAGAAGATAGTAGTTTTCAAAGTATTATTATTGCACTGTAACTTAATCGATGCATCTTTTATTTTGGATTTTAAATAATCATTGATATCTTGCAACTCATAAGTACCCTCTGGTATTTCAATAACTTCGTTAGAACCATAATAGAATCTATTATTACTTTTATCAATGTTTGGAATAGCATTAAATGTTGAAAAGTGCAATAATGCACACTCATACTCTCCATCTAGTTGTAACGTATTGGGATAGTACGTAGATAACACTGACGAGTTTCCAGTTATAGACAAAGTGAGTGACATCTTGTAAATGATTGAAATTAAAGAAAAGCATATAATTTATAACATAATTTTATTCCAAAAAGTCGACAAGTATTCTAAACATAAATGACCACAATTTACCGAATTAAATGTTTGATATCTTGTATAGTTATAAAACACATTACAATTTTTGAAATATCGTATCAACTCCATAGGTGGTTTTAAATTTCCATAACTATCAAAATATTCACAATAATTGTAAACTTTGACATAAGCTACCCAATGCGTTCCATTGTTCTTAGAATCATCTAAGTTAACGATACCACATTCAATCTGTTTCGGCTTCTTAGGTAACCGATCCTTCATATATACCCCACGGAAATATGGTATGTCTCTTGAGTACTTTTGAATGTCCACATTAGTTAGAGGGCGATCGGGCAGCATATTTTTCAGTTTTTTGAAGATGTTATAAACAGGCCTTTACCACTTTTATACGGCTTTATGTATAATCCCTTGCCCACCATTAAAGCCTCCATAGCTTTATTGTGACGTTCCGATTCTTGTAAATGTTGTTTGCTGGCTTTGTAATCATTAACGGTTTTTGCAATACCCGCTGCACCACCAGCTAAAGTTCCTAAAGCCGATAAACCAGCGAAAATTGGGATCAAAGGCAGAACTCCTCCAGTCTTTGGTAGAGGTATTACTCGTGGTACCCGAATTCGATGACAGGCGTTTGGAAATATTTTTTTTGCTGCTAAGTATGCTGCTTTTATCAAAGTCTTATTATCGCTGCATTTGAGTTTCTTAATTTTTGATTTTATTTTTGAAACTAAGCTTTTAAATGTTTTGACCCCAGATCCAGACTTCAGTTTGGCTTTCATGACTTTGCTCACTAGCCAAGAGCTTAGTTTTTCACCTTTCCCCGCATCTTTTGATTTCAATCTTTGTTTAGCCATATTAAGTAGTTGTAAATCAGCTTTGTGACGATTTGTTAAATCTGGATGGTTTGCATATGCAATGTCGTGGTGCATACAAGCTTCGTCTAGCTTATTTACACCTCGGTCACCTCGTGCTAAGCGTTTCTGTAGTTTAGTACCTGGTCCGCAGTAATTGTAGCCAGGCAAATGAACTTCAAATGGTAAATTATTAATTATGTCGTTGACTAGTCCACCACCCTGCATTACTCAAAGTATAATGACAGAAATAAAAAAAGGAAATGATTATATTATAATATCTTAGCTCGTTATTGCAGCTTTTTCAATCCAACTGTTTTCTGCGCTATTAAGACCTAACCATTTGACATACAATTTATTACCTTTCTTTTTCAAAACCTTTTCTATCAAATAAACATCAGGATAATTCGATTTTTGAAGTTCTTGCTCGTAAAAACTTCCTAATATGTTTTGTTTTCGCTGATCTTCTAAGTGATATGTTACTGGTAAGGTTTTATTAACCTTTTTTATAACAAATAATTCAGTGGACCAATTAGGAGTGTAACCTTTCTCAAAATTATGTTTATATTTACTTATGCGAACACAATCACCAACTTTGAATTTAGGCTTCCATTGAACTGAATCATGTTTATTTGTTTTTGTTATTATTTTTTTAATTACTGATTCATTGGATTTATTCACATCAACTGGTTTAAATTGAATAGTGCGATGTTTTGTGTTATTATATTTATTCAATATATCTTCCAATGGTAGACCAAACCACTTGTAATTCCCGTTAAGGCTAAAATATTTATATAATTGATTTTTCAAGGTTCTAATAAGTCTCTCTACAATTGATGCCTTTTTAGTGGAGAACGATGAGTAATGGTTTATGTTGTGCTTCTTCATAAGCATTTGAAAAGTGCTGTTGTAAAATTCAGTTCCCTTATCGGTTTGTAAGTTAACAGGTTTTTTACGAGTATTAAGCAATATGTCTTCAAAAGCACGAGTAACATCAAATTTATTTTTTGATTTTATCGGTTTAGCCCACGCATACTTCGAGAAGCAGTCAATGACCACTAAAATGTAATTGTAACCTTTGTTAGACTTCTTCAGGTTTTGCATGTCCATTAAATCCGCTTGCCATAAATCGTGAATTCCTTTCAAAATAACAGAACGCCGGAGAAAATTTCGTCGTGCCGCTTTGTGTATTTCATTTACAATTTGCTCTTTTGCCATTACAGAGTTTTCTGAAGTATTTTGTCTACACCTGCTTTGGGGTCAAACTTATCTTGCAATTGAGTTAAAACCTCTGGTATCCTTGCTTTTAAAGTAGCTTGAACTGTATTCTGTGCGTCTCTTATGATTTGAGAACGCAATGATCCGATTAGCTTATTTACTTCTTTCAACGTATTCGCATTTATCAGATCTACATAACTCTTATTCACAGCGTCATCAGCTTCTATGGGTGATCTAATTCCTCTCAATCTAGTCGATTTTAAATCAAATTCTCCACTTTCTGATTTAATCAATGCATTTTCATTAAACTCGAACAGTTCTGATAAACGCATTCTTTTGTGAACATGATGACCAAATTTATCTATATTCATTATGACTGTATTTACAGAATGAAAGCTTCAAGTAAAATGAAAACAATATTTATTTTTCAAGATATTTATTTACTTATTAAATGACCTTCACGTAGTTCCTCTATGATGGATAATATTTCGTTATCTACTCCTGTATTTCCAGCTTCACGAGACGCTATAAGTAGCTTTAATCTTTCAACTAACTCGTTAGGATCATCCCAATATATGTAATCAGTATCTTTATTAACTTTTTTCAACATTAGCAAGCCTTTCCCTTTAGGTATATTAATTTTTTCTGTTAAATCGTTTTGCAATGTAAATAAAGGTTTTATTACATCCATATACTTTTTTCCCTTGTTACTCTTAATAGCTTTTTTCGGATCATAGTCACGTCTATGAGCATTTGTATGTAGTAACATCAACTTATAATTTTGTTTATCGTCTTCAGTAACCAAACTTAAATCGGGATCTTTTTTCAGCAGCAGTTGTTTTAAACCGGATGTATTTTTATATTTATTACCAGCCACGATTATAAATTGATCGTTAATTATTATGGGAGCAGAACCTAACATCAGTTTATCGCGTTCTACTCTGACCCCAAATGGAATGTCTGACAACGCTTCTGAAGATACTGACCAGGATGATGTATTTTGATTTTGATCAACTATTGATTCATACGAAGAGTCACTGTAAAATTCAGATTCATCTTCATCCCTTTCTGATCCTTCTTTCTGCAAAGTTTCATCTATAAAAGGGACTTCAGAATCTTCATTTTCAATAGCACGTGGACAAGGGGTTTGCTTGCTAGCTTTAGCAATTAAGTTCAGAGGTTCTGTTACAGGCTTAAAAACTGTATCCAGCGCTTGCTTAGTATCAATCTCAAAATTTCGCATTTTGCGTACTTTCTTCTTTACAGCTTCTGCAGCATTTACAATTTGTCTTTTCAATGATTTATCCATATTAGTAAAATTGACCCTATTCGGTGTAGCGTCGTGTGAAGAATAGTGAAGTCGTGTAGATGCAGTCTTTTATATTTGTATCCTTAATCAAAGACTACGAAAGTGTCAAACTTATTTCTATAACAACCTTTATTTTTGAAGCAATCTTTATTAATTACGACATAATTGAATGGTTCACTCCATATTTTTGAACACATTTCACGAAATTCACTCCAGCTCATGTCAGTATTGACGTGTTCTTCATAAACATGTCTCATATTAATTTCATCTTGTTTAAAAAGTACGATTAGGTTCGCGTTGTCTCTTATCAACTGTTTAGGAATTTTACTATATGATTGATTTAGATAAAAACAATCTATAAACTTATGTCTTCCCATTGCAAAATAATCACGCATGTTGCTTTGATTTTCACAAGCCACATCGTCAAATATAATTACAGAATTCGATTTTGCGTTGTGAACACTAAGTACTTGCTCATTTTCATGATACTTATGAAATGTAATGCCCGGTACACGTTGCAAAACTTTTTCTAAAAAAATGTATTTAGGTTGTTGCACGGTTTTCGAATATACATAAACATTTTGAAATCTTACACCATTCTCATGCAAAAGAAGGCCAATTAATAAATTGGTTTTTCCACAATTTGACGGCCCGCAAATAATGCATCGTATGGATTTAGGTAATAATTCTCCATGCCGAAAGCCAGATTCCTCCCGAGTCTGAACGCAGAGTTTGTTTACATGTAACGATTGTGGTTGTTTTACAAATTTCATGGTGACTCATTGAAACGGTTTATCAATAATGGGTCAATTAAACAATTACATAAACATTTATACGGCGTGATGAGATAATATTTACTCAAGGTAACACGGTATCAAGGTAGCAAGGTAAACTGAGGTAGCAAGGTAGTTGATTCTATGAAACGATTTACACAAAAAATATGCCTCCACTACAAAAAGTACTACAGCTCCATCTATGACACATCGGATGAACTAACAAATCCTACATCGCGCAAGCAAAGTTTTCCTCGTCTTAAGGCTATAAGAACCGTCTGGTACCGTTATAAAAAATGTGTTGTTCACCAAGAATCCTGCTATGATATTGAGCGGTAATTCGTGTTTCTTAAAACGAAACGTCAAAACGTACCCTCCAATTTTCAGCTGAAATTGACAGAGGTGAACGAAGGAACGACAGGTAAATTCTATTCCACAACCATCGATATCAGAAATATTATTGGGAATTCTACCCCACCAGTGACGAAGGCGAACGGAGTGAGCCGTAGGAACGGCAGGTGGGGTAGAATGCCCAATAATATACTACTGTTATTGTTTCTGTATAGAATAAAAAAGTAATTTTAATTCATTAAGTATATAAAAAATAATATTTTACTCAACCTAAATTTGACAAAATAAAACATCATTTTTATTTAATATTAAGTGTAACGCCAGATGTCGCTAGTAAGCCAAGCCAAGCCAAGCCAAGCCATGCCAAGCCAAGCCATGCCATGCCAAGCCAAGCCAAGCCATGCCAAGCCAAGCCAAGCCAAGCCGACTGTCAAGCCCGACATGTCATGCCAAGCCGGCTGTCAAGCCCGACATGTCAAGCCGGCTGTCAAGCTCGCCACGCCAAGCCGCTACGTCACTTCCCTACCACGTGAGCCATCCCCGCCAAATGTTGAGTCGGGGTGGTGGGGTAGCCGCTAGCCAGTGAGTTATATAAAAGCCAGGAGCTATGATTTTGGTTGTTCAGTTTATAATAATAATTGTAAGGGAAAACTCTGCCCAAATAAAAGTGTAAATCAAGTATTATCGATTTATTTATATCACTGTCGTTTTACTCAGAAGTGTGATAAATAAAACCTACGATGAATCGACGCTCTGCTACACAATAACCTCGTCTTGTCTAGAGGCAAGATTTCTGAAAATAAAAGCAAAGAAAGGCGATGCACACCATCCACAAGGAAAATATTAAAAAGTCTCCTTGCACAAGAAGTAGAAAAATCATTCAATGATTGGAACACGAAGTGCCTACCCTCATCCGTCGGGAACAACACCGTGTCGCATCGTTAATTCCGTTAATGATCGAGTTTCAAGAAGTATTCTTCTCACTACCAGCAACGCTTCTCTGTGGAAATGAAGACATGGAAGAAAGGATCCGTCCTACTTCGCGCCGAGAGCTGCCAGGAATCATGTATAAATAGCCAGGTCAGTTATGCCATGCCAATATTTGCATAAAATGCCATTAGCCAAATGTGTTTTATAATTGAGGGCCTCGTGTGTCGATAATCATAATATGCCATTGGTGGGGTATAGACCTTGACAAAACTAGGGTAGGCCCGATAAGCAAATCTGATTGTAATCAATTAATTAGTTTATTATCTCGGTATAAAACTGCTTTTCTAGCTATACTAAGGAGTTGGGAAGTTGAAATGTACAGATTTAGTCCAAATTCGCATTAAGTACACGTAGGCCTTATAGATTAGCACATCACAAACAAGAGATTGTTAGAGACAAAATTAGTGAACCATTAGAAGCAGGTATTATAAAAGAACCCGAATCGGAGTATGCTTCTCCTATTGTTTAGTTATGAGGAAGAACGGAAATAGTTGCATATGTGTCGATTACAGAGCCCTAAATGCATTAATTATATCCGCGATAGATGTCCATTAGCTATTATCGATAAGTAAACTAAACTGGTAAGAACTACTTCACCAGTCTTAATCTAGTCCAACGGTATCCATAAACTCAGCATCCATCCTAAAGATACATATAGCGCTCCCTCAGTTTTTATGCGCTTAAGTTCAAGTTCATAGATAGTTAAGTAATTTTAAAGTAAATCATTAAATAAAAATAACTCCAATAATGTCGTCAAATGGTAGGGGTCAAACGCAGAATTTTAAATTAAATAGGTACATGTGGGCAAAGGTTCATTTCTACAAAACAGGATTTCTTACTTAGTTTAACAATTATCATGTTCATGGCATTGAACCGGGCGAATTTAAGTTCGCAGCCGTGTCTCAATTTCCCGTTCCGATTAACATACACAAAGTGCGTCAGTTTATTGGACTATGTAGTGACTTTAGGAAGTTCTTTCATAATTTTGCAATAATGGCTCATCCGCTTACTGAACTAGCAAAAACAAAAATTATAAAAATAAAAATAATATGTGGGTATGGTATAGAAAAAAAAAGTGATAAACCGGTGATAGCGATATTTATGATCTTAGTTGGAAATTCACACGAATGCATGCAAGTTACCGTAGCAGGTATTCTTTTAAAAATACGGATAGACGGTAGTTTGAGCCCTGTCTTGTATTTTAGTTGCGTTACGAGTCGGGAAGAAAGTGTTTTTCACAGCGTATTACGAAGTTTTCGTATATGTGTTGAGTAAAAATGTCCGTGTAATTACGGATTGTAGTGCAGTTCGCTATACAATGACTAACGTGATCACGCATTGCCCACTGGTGACTTTTAATTCAAGACTATGAAATTACTGTTGACTATAGACCGGGTGAGCGCATAAAGCATATCGACGCCTTGAGCAGGAATCCGATAGATGCCGTTAATGTGTTCCGTTTAGAAGTAAACTATTGGTTTCGTGAAGTGCAAAGTATTATTGATTTATTGTGAAGCGGGTGCACAGATAGTGATATTTAAATAATTATATAATTGACGGTAGGCTGTCTCGTAAAACGCTTTACGATACCCGATTAGTTATGCCAAATTTCGCGCGTAGAAAATATTACAAATGCATCATGACGATATTGGCCATTACATTATAGGATTAAAATTATGCTCAGAACTTCTTAAAAAAAAAAATGATTTCTAGTTTCCAAAAATGACCCAATTCATAAGGAAATATGTGACGTCGTGTTTACATTGTGCGTACGGTAAAAGAGAATACGGTAGGAAAGAAGGCAAACTGCATCGAATCTCTAAACCATCTGAACCGATGAAAATGGTAGACATCGATAATTTGGGCCCTTTTAGCAAAAATAAAAAGGGGTGCCAATAATGTTAGTTTTGACAGATTCTTTCTCTAAATTCGTTGCTTTTGAGCCTACACGTATTGTCAATTCTGTAGAGACAATTACCTTCTTATTACAAAAAAAAGGTTTTAACTAAAAACCCAGGTTAAATTATCTCGTAAAACTACGGTTTACACAAACGTTATTAAAAATCGTGGTTTTGTGATAAACCATGGTATACAGTCGTAGCTGTCAAAGGTGTGTCAAAGTTTCTTATAGTAACTTTTTCATTGTGTTGTTGTTTTTAAGTTAATTTCAGCCAAAATGGATTTAAATATTGTAGATTTCATTGTTTAGTTAGACAATGGTTCAAATGACGGTACTAAGGTTCACCTTTAATCGTTTTGTAATTTAAACCATGGTTCTGCAGATAAGCGTGAACTCGATAGTCCAGGTTTAAACTAAGATTTATTCAGTTTTTGTGATTAGAGTTTTAAAACGCATTTCTAGTTTATTCAGTTTCCCAGATCACGTAGTTTCCGATCATGGTAAGGTTTTTACGAGTAGATACTTTAAAAAGTTCTCAACAGAAAAACAGTTAGACACATGTTAACAGCTATTGCGTGGCCTAGGTCTAATGGGCAGGTATAACGCACTAATTGCACAATTCTCGATGCGTTGAGAGTCACGGAACCTGGCGAACCTCTCTTAGTTGGAACAATAGTTTACCAAATGTCATATATGGGGTATTAATAATACTGTTAATGATACAATAGGCTATAAGTTATACGAGTTAATATTTGCTCGTGTAGGTAGATCTGTATGTGATGTCTCCATCCCTGGTCAGGTTTGGGGTCAGTGCAATCTAGACGCGATAGGGCTACCAATCGAGTTAGAACAGCTAGCAAGAAATGAAACGTAACTGTGATAAAAGGCGTAAAAATAGTACGATTTACAAAAAGGGCGATTACGTGCTTTGTTGCCAGGCTCAGACTCCTTGCTGCAATAAGGTTAAATTATAAGTTAGATGATCTATATTCTGGCCCATATGTTATCATTACCTAATGATTTAGGATAGCCATAAACTAAGAAGTATAAAATGTCTTAGAGGATACAAGAAGTTTACAGGCCTAGTATCCGCTGATTTATTATGACCATATCGTAGCGTTGCTTCTATATCCGATAGCGCCAGTAGTGTGAATAAACAATATCAAAACGAAGATCTCGTAGATCTTCTTGAGAGCTAGATAATAGTTCATTTCCTCGATATGCCATTTGTTCTGAGCTGACTTGTAATCACTGTTTTGTTGTTCCCATTGCGGGAGCAATTGTTACAGGATGGCCGATTGTAACGCCAGATGTCGCTAGTAAGCCAAGCCAAGCCAAGCCAAGCCATGCCAAGCCAAGCCATGCCATGCCAAGCCAAGCCAAGCCATGCCAAGCCAAGCCAAGCCAAGCCGACTGTCAAGCCCGACATGTCATGCCAAGCCGGCTGTCAAGCCCGACATGTCAAGCCGGCTGTCAAGCTCGCCACGCCAAGCCGCTACGTCACTTCCCTACCACGTGAGCCATCCCCGCCAAATGTTGAGTCGGGGTGGTGGGGTAGCCGCTAGCCAGTGAGTTATATAAAAGCCAGGAGCTATGATTTTGGTTGTTCAGTTTATAATAATAATTGTAAGGGAAAACTCTGCCCAAATAAAAGTGTAAATCAAGTATTTTCGATTTATTTATATCACTATCGTTTTATAAGGCTGAAATAACTTTTAAAAAATACACTGTTTGTAAGTGGAGTTCAGGCAAACGAAAATCACTAAAAAAAAACTTACATAAACTTATTTTATCGACAATATAAAATTTCAAAGTCACTAATAAATTACACAGCGCCGAGCTGTGTCGGCCAGTTACAAATACAATATAAAGATATGCTTAATGCGATACTCAAATTCGGTTAAAGTATCGCAATTTTTATTATCTTTGCTGCAGGTCTACTCTACTACTACATGAACTGTCAGAAGTTGAAATTCTTATAATATGTGGTTTTCCTGTTAATCGCAATACAGATCCATTTATAGAATCATAAGAACTGTCACTGCTATATTCATCAGAACCAGGTATATAATCAGAGTGTATACCCGTGGTCCCAGTGGTTCAACCCATTACCGGGTCTTAGGAATGATTGAATGCTTAGGAATTTTTCTCTGAACTTTGGCTACATCGATATCTATAAAATTTAATTACCACCATATACCAAACTTTATAAAAGCATATTAGGTACCTAATTCTTAATCATTTATTTCAATTAAATGGACGTGGATCAGGTAGACGGAGCCCCGCTGTGCGGGGCTCCTATTTCTGTGTGCAAGGTTTAAAGGAACCTAACCAAACCAAATTTCGGGGTGCCACTGACGTCTACTTTCAAAGGCACCAACAACTATTGAGGCACCCCGAGGTTCGGTTTGGTTAGGTTCCACGGGACCACGGGTAATTTAAACTACCCGTGCACCCGGTAATGTGTCGACCCACTGGGACCACGGGTAAACAGCTTATAATCATCACTACTCGAAGAACCGAAATCACCATCAGGAGATCAACCATTATCCTCGTCGCCGCATAATTCTTTGACTGACATGTTATTTTTAGAAGGACTCTGCTCTATATATTATAATATTTCCTTGCTATTCGACTTAATACGGTTATATTTATTATTTTGTCAGGAAGAAGAAGAATAGTTTTCATCCATGAAAACATCATCTTTTTCATTCTCATTATGTTTAACATGTCTAACATGCGTTTTGCACGGCAAGAACGAAGCTGCAAAAATGATATTTTACATTTTAGATCATCATAAAACATAATACTCGTAATAACAAAGAAAAATAAGCCATATCATAAACAAGTATTCATTACTTTATAATTATAAAATTCACAATAATAGGTAAATAGATTTCGTGTATTTTGATGTAACTGGAGTAATTAATAAGTGTAAATTAATATTATTCCTTGTTATTATGAACACACGAAAAAAAATTAGAATTTTGTGTAAAATGATACATCTAATACGTACGTTGTGCGCCATGTTGGATTGCTTTGACAGCGCGCGCGGGCACCTTGTCCAGTAGTATATACGGCACTGACCCCGCGCGGACAGCGATACCCCCGCAATAATGTACCCCGCGCCCCGCGCATCACCCGCGTTCTGTAGATGTATTACTTTGCACATATTTTGGATCAAAACCGTTCTAATTTTCTCGTGATTATTGATATAACTTTACTTGAATCACTTTACACAGAAAATATTAGTTTCCTATGTTTGTGAGCAGTAATACAACTTTAGTTGTACCGATGCAATGTACGAATTTACTTTGTGTCAATTGATATAACTAAACATGTATCATTGATACCTTATTAGTACGTAATAAATATATGTGAATAATGATATGACTTGAGATACATCTTAAAACACAATTATTTATTTCATAACTTGAATATTGTGAACGATACAATATGTCAATATGTATTTATTTACACAGAAATATTTATCAAAACACGCCATTTCGTCTTAGATGTACCATACGATCTCGAAAACTAATAGACGTATCAAAATGTTAATTAGACAGAAAAATAGAGTATATTTTTCTGATGAAGGTGCAACATTAATATCACATTCGATATAAGTTGACTTATATCACTTTTCACAGGACGCACAGAATTATTGGTGTCTTTACTATCCCCGGATTTAAAAAGCGGTATTACTTTACTGTGTTTCATTAGATCTGGGAAGACCCCTTGATCCACACACAAATTAAATATCGAAGCTAAATACGGTGCTACAGTCTCAATAATTGAAGTACATACTTTGACAGACATACCCCATAGATCTTCAGTTAATTTGATCTTGATTTGCTTGTAAGCTTTTATGACGGTCAGGGGGTTTATATGCTTAAATTTGAAATTGTTTGGGCAGGCTGAAACGTTCGCTTTTAATAAGTCTATAGAAAGCAACGGAGATGAATTTAAAGTTTCAGTTGTTTTAAGTGGGATACTGGTAAAGAAATTTACAAATTCTTCAGCAATTTCTTGGTCTGAGCTTATGAGACCACGTGAGGTCTCTAGTATCAAATTGTTACTGCGTTTTTTATTTCTGTTAGTTTCATTGTTTATTATTTTGCAAACTGTTTTTATCTTATTATCTGCCGATTTAATCTTCTTGCTAATGAAGATGGATTTAGCAACCTTACAAGTGTTTTTGAAAATTTTGGAGTAAGTAGCAACATATCTATTAAATGTTTCCGAGTTAATAAAAGGCTTAAGGCCGTACAGCTCAAACAATCGTTCCCTACTTTTTTTAATGCCCTGCGTTGCCCAGTCACTAAAAATAAACTTTGGGCCAATCGTTTTCATTTTAATTTTGAAAGTATTATTAAATTCCGTACGAACTGCTTCAAAAAAGTCTTCATACAATTTGTTTACATTGTTTAAACTAAAAATATGGTCTGAAATATTTAAACTATTAATTAGGTTATTATTAAATCTATCTAAGTTGTTCGGTGTTATTTGTCTAGTTTGTATTTGAACTTTTTGTAATTGTATATTAGACTCGAAAGTAACCGCTTGACCGCTGTGATCCGAAGGAAGGTAATTTACAATAGATTTATCTAAGCATTCGCAATCGCAAAAAACATTATCAATACATGTGGCAGTATTTAAAGTAATTCGGGTTGGTTCCGAAAACACATTCGACAAATTAAATGATTTAAAGAGATTTAAAAACACACTGCTATGTACATTATTTTCCAAAATATTTACATTAAAGTCACCACAGATAATTATTGTTTTTTTTACAATTTCCAAGTTTCGCCAAAGCATCTTCCATTACTGACTCAAATATAGAGTAGTTTTGATAATTAGGGGGTCTGTAAACGCACACTATTACTGCATGCCTATCTAGCTCAACACAAGACAATTCAATGCTATGTTCGACCGACAGATCAACTATGTCCTTACGAGGCTTAGCTTTTAAACAATTTCTAACTAAGATTAGTGAACCCCCACGCATCTTAGATTTTCGATTATAGCAACTGCACACATTGTAGTTTTCGTAATAAATTATCATTTCATAGTCTTTCAACCAATGTTCAGTGAAGCAAACAATATCGTACATTGTCCTTTCTAAAAAAAAATCAATTTCTAGTTGCTTTGAAGAAAAACCTTGAATATTTTGATGAAATATTGTCAAGGACTTCTGCTTAGCCCCTTTATTGCATGTAAATAATTCAGAGCAAGAAGGTACCTTGTTGAGTAAAACCTCTGTTGTCTTACTAACTAGTTTAAAGAAACATTTCCACTATTAACACTACTGCTAAAGTCAGTGGTCACCACCCTAATACTAGTATCATTACTAATATTTTCGGTGTTAATTATACTACTACTAAACGTAGACATACTATTTATGTCTGTGTAAAAATAAAAACCTAATAGCCTAGCTATTTTGTGTCTATATACAAAAAGCAGATACACTGTATCTAGTGTTGACCTAAGCTTATCTATAAAACTATTGGTATCAAAAAAGCTTAGTTTGTCACTGTAGTGACTAACAAGGAAATAGATATGCTTATTCAGCATGTGAATATAATTATTCTGACTTTTTGACAAACTCTCAAAGTATGGGAAAGCACACAATATTATTTTACGGCAATTCAACTTTAACAATTCACCTACACTGTGAGTGAGGTCTGCTTTTTTAAGTTTTTTACTGTTCCCCACAAATATAGTTAAGTCTGTGTTACAGTTATAGACTTTTTTAGTTATTGTTGCCATTATTTGTTTGAATGTTAACCCCGGCATACGATAATTCTGACTGGAATGACTCAAATTATTACTCAATAATTTACCTACACCTCTTCCTATACTATCCGAGAACATAACTGAGTTAGAACAATCATGATTAACATATATCTCAGACTGTGCCACCTGTGAATGATCATTACAGTTTAGCAGTAAATTCTCAGACTGGGACGGGTCCTCCGTTACCTCAGGCTGGGTATTGTCAATGATGGGAACTGTCTGACAATTACATTTATACCTTACTAATTCATTTGCAAGAATATGTGATTTGATTCTGAGAGGTCACATACTTATTGGATAGGGAACTAAGTGAGTCCTGTAGTACCTGAATTTCAGACTGTAAATGCTGAGTATCTATTTCATATATTTTTATACTATCTTCTAATTTTATTTGATAATAATTATTTAATTTATTTAGTAAATCAACACGTTCTTTCCTCAATGGAATATATTTAGAAAAGTGTTTGTGTTGTTTCTTAAATTGGTGACATTTTTTAATAATTCTATTTAATTTAGCATATTTCTTAATTTTCCTATTACTAACATTATAATTATGTTTCAATAAAGAATCTTCAGTCAGATCTATAGTAATTAAGGAAGAGGGGTTACAATTACTATTTAATAATTCATTGTATAAGTTATTTGTTTGAATAATTTGGGAACTTTCTTTTTTTTTTGTAACTTTAAAATTAAATCATTAGCATAAATAAGTTCATTTTCTAGGTCCCTAACCTTACATAAAGCCTCCTCATACAAATTAGTGCAATTTTTGAACCCATCCATGACCATCTGCAGTTGATCCCGTTCATCAACAACGTCCAAGAATTGCTGATGTAGGTCAACTAACTCCCGTTTTAGGCTTGAGTTTTTGGTATTAACCTTAACGATCTCCACCTCACTCTCTTCTCTCTCTTGTAACAGTTGTTGGACTTTGAGATTCGATTCCTTAAGCTCATGGAGAGCTGTTCTCAACTTAAGCTCCATATCCTGAGCAGCAGCCTTACGGGTCATCACAGGCATGGTTATTGGATTGGTTACTGAAAGTGAGAAATAGAAACGGTGAGAACATATATATATATGTATATATATGACGACGTCAGCGACGGCGGAGCGATAGGACGTCATCATCTCGGTTCGGTGGTGAAGGATCCATTTCGTAGGTGTCGTTGAAGTATAGCACGAATAACACGATACGTTAATATAAACCTCACTTTTGTTCACAATCACTTAATTCACAATATTATTTGATAACATTTTAGTTAGGCAAACCGACAGTTTCGGTTTGGAGAAGTGACTTGGTCCGCGTCTCGATGCAAACTGACCGTTCGAGAATCCCCACTTCCCAAAACGACTCTGTCCACGTGCCGCCATTACAACATAACGTCACAGCGTTTGCCCCACTACTAATCAATTGAGCAACTTTTATTAAAAACAATATTGCTATCCACGACACGGCCAGCCTGATGAGTCACACGTCCTCGTGTGTAGTATCTGTAATATGATAACCAACTTTGAGGCATTTTTGAGAACTCGGCCAACCTGACCGTAACACGTTATCACAATAGCTACACTCAAATCAAAAACTTCAGAATCATTTTAACAACTTAAACACAAAAGGTTCCTCCAAGTCTCATAATTATCAAATCTCAAAAGGAAAACACACCACTGATGGCCCCGCTGCTACAAGCAGCCAGTGTCAATACATAATTGGCACCAGTATCGTCATCACCTCATGTGATACGACCAACACTTCATCGAGTCCGCGACTCTGAGGTCATAACATGACCATACAAATATTGTCCTTCAAAACTCTTTTAGTCCCCGCCGCACCACTAGCTGCCCATCGCGCTCTGAACAACTCTACAGTGAGATGCAGTTACGACTACAGACTAGTGCGTGCGGCGCGACCAATTAGCTATGGTACACGTACACCACTGGCTGCCCATCGCGCTCTGAACAACTCCACAGTGAGTTGCAGTTACGACTACAGACCAGTGCGAGCACCGCGACCAAAAACTATGGTACACCACTAGCTGCCCATCGCGCTCTGAACAACTCCACAATGAGTTGCAGTTACGACTACAGACTAGTGCGTGCACCGGGACCAAAAAAACTATGGTATGTGTTCTATTTACTGGTGGAGGCACCCTCCTCACCATCTTCTACATTAACCAAATCTAACCCATCAGGTAGACTACTTGGAGGAATCTTTCGGACGCGATCGTGGGCGTACTTATAAGTTCTATTATCAGTCAAAGATTTCAGCAGGTAACGATCACCATCTAAGTAATTCTACAATTTTAAATAGTCAAGATTGTAACTTGGCCTTTGTAGAGTCAAAAGGTTTCTTGTCATAGGCAGAAGCTTTCTCTATGTTCAGCCAACTTCCTCTTCTACAAAAAAAAATAACTTGTACACACCGTTCGGTCAATCCTGACGCAACGCTGAAAATCAAAATAAAGTTAAGCCAAGTAAAGTTTAAGTTCAAACACTAAACATAACACAATTAAGATTGACCGAAAATCCCAGAGCAACCAAGTACCTTTGCAATTGTATCATTACAATGCAAGAAACTAATCATCAAAAAGCAGGAATCAAATTCGTGGCCTGTGGCTAACACTAGCCCGGCTAACAAACCTCTGTTTGTTTCGCTACGTTCCTCAAGAACGCCGAGTCCCCATGACTCTAGTCTCTTCTCTATGAGACCCGACCTCTGCCAGAGCCACCCGCGCACCGCGCTTCTATGGACACCGGGATGTCAATAAGATACGGATTACGGCTACGAAATGGCTACTGGTACGGTCTGACCAGCCGACCTAAGATTCCACACTATCATCCAACTCAACATCTTCTACTTCAAAATGGTACTTGACCCTCAGGCATTCTCCGCAATCCATCAAGTGCACGCTTAGGTCTTTAATACCCTCAATGATCCGCGATCGATTCAGTTTGGTTACGTTCTTATTGTTGAAGTAACATAGGTAAAGAAACTCTTACCAGATACCCTTAAATTTACACGTTGAAGACAGCATGGCTCTCGTAAACCTTGAAGAGAATCCTCACTCACCATGGTCACACGTTATACCGTCAGCTTACCTGCTCGGAGAAAATCTTCATGCACTCGTACAAGAGCGACACAGGACTGATTTTCTTGTTTCTTGAGAATGTCTAGAAATATTTCTTCCGCTTCCCGTAGGCCATAAATGAACCTCAACGATGTCAACATGAGGCTCTTCATCATTTGCAGTCATAATATCAATGGGTCTAGCAGCCTCACCGATCAGCAGCTCAAGAGGACTAGCTTTCGTGACTCTACTTACAGTGCAGTTGAGAGCAAGCTGAACGTCGGGCAACGCATCTTGCCACGAACGATTGTTTGTCTCCTCAGTAGTGAGCATGTTTTCTGAGCGTGCTCATTACTCGCTCAACCTCACAAGAAGCAATAAAAGGATACCTTAAGATCTTAATTCGGTCAGTAGTCATCTGAACAGTCAAACCATGTTCTAGAATCTCACGTCCAATCATAATACCTAGTATAACGTAGAAAATGATTAGGCAATACATGGAAATAAATTTCAATACTAATGTCATGGATCTCTACCAAATCCAAAATTTGTATCATAGAGTTAACGAAAGTCTGCCCTACCCCAGTCATAGTCACAGTCTCATCAATCCACTTTCCATCAAATTTACAGGCTACAGATTCTTTAATTAAAGAACACTCGGCACCAGAGACGTAACGAAATGAAAATTGCTCACCGGATAGGGTCCCAGTCGACGCGTTCAGGAGGCACAGGTCAAACCTCTTTTCATTAACAGGCCTTGATGACCCGGAGTCGGCGCTGCTACCGTTGCCGTGGTAGGTAAAACACTTCGGAGGCTTCACAGCACTATTCGCTTTGTACCGCTTTTCAGGGACATCGCGGTCATCGCTAGGTAGCTTTCTCTTCTTAGAAGAAAAGCTTCTTAAAAAAAAGAATCGATTCACATCATCCCAGGAAACGACACGGTAGATAGCCAGGTAGAAGCTCCTGCCTTCAAGGCGCGGCTTATAGCGACCGTCAATCACATCTCTGCAGACGTCACCCAAGCACGTGCATCCACATCTTGTTTCTCAGGATTGAAATCAGGTAAACGAAAGCCATGTGTGTGTAGTAGGTGTTTTCACGGCCTGAATCAGTGTCAGAAAATAGCGGGTTTGTTGTTCCAACAAACGCAACCATTTTTCGTCGCTACCGTCTTTATTTCGAACACGTGGGTCGTCATGGTCCAATCCCACTTCTGATGACGACGTCAGCGACGGCGGAGCGATAGGACGTCATCATCTCGGTTCGGTGGTGAAGGATCCATTTCGTAGGTGTCGTTGAAGTATAGCACGAATAACACGATACGTTAATATAAACCTCACTTTTGTTCACAATCACTTAATTCACAATATTATTTGATAACATTTTAGTTAGGCAAACCGACAGTTTCGGTTTGGAGAAGTGACTTGGTCCGCGTCTCGATGCAAACTGACCGTTCGACAATCCCCACTTCCCAAAACGACTCTGTCCACGTGCCGCCATTACAACATAACGTCACAGCGTTTGCCCCACTACTAATCAATTGAGCAACTTTTATTAAAAACAATATTGCTATCGACGACATATATATATAAATTAATGGAGAAAAGTGAGTGACAAAAAGGGGGAGAAATTAAAAATGTAAAAAAAAGGAAAAGAGTGAAAAAAGTGCTAAGTAAGGTGGTTCTTTTTTTTGTAAATTGGTATGTGTGTATCGATGTACGCGCGACGCGCTGGCGACCGCTCCTGCGACGCTGCGCGCGCGACCTCTACGTGTCCTTGAATGGGCCGCTGCCGCTGCTTCAGTTCTTCGCCGCACATGAAGGACGATAGACGCATGTCCTTCATCTTAACAGTTATTCGCAAATTAACTCTTAATTATAGCGCGTGCGCACCCAATAAGAATAGGAGATAGACCTAGTACGAACGTTCAGTGTTTGTGTGATTTGGTGATACCTGGACCACGGAAAATTGTGACCCGCCATCCCGAGGTCGCACCAGATTGTGGGAGCCCGCTGAAGGCGTTACGTTGGTATGTACAGCCATTTGCATGAAACTGAATTATTTCTCCTGGCCTCCTACTTGTGAACCTCCCTTCGCTCTCCGCAGAAATTTTGAGAATTTATCAGATCCAGTACCCGCGTGGTGAAAAATAATTTAGTTAGATTTTCGAATTTGAAAGAATTATTTCCACCAATTGAATTGATTGAATTATGGTAGGCTGATTTATTAGCATCAAAATATGCTAGCATTACTAATTGGGAATTGTATTTTACTGATTTTATTGTCTTAAAGCACTTTTTTTTATAGTGGGTACCTAGTTGGCTAAGAGCACAAAAATTAGTTTATTAAGATAAATACTTAGTTATTACATTAACACAATAATGCTTACTTAGATATTTATTAAGTATGTATTTCTAGAAAGTTAAACAATATTCAAATGGTTGCGTTATAATTATGTAAACTTGAAATAATAATATAATAATAATAATATTCCACAACTATCACACAACGCCATCTAGTCCCAAGCTACTTTTGGTTTCGGAGCGTGAGAAACCGTTAGGGTGAGTGGGGGTGAATCTCCACTCACCCTATTTAAAACTACACTTAACTCAGGATTTTGACTGAGGATAAAAATGAGAACACGTACTGCCGATTTGGAGGCTACTTTATTCTGATTCTATATTCGTACAGGGCTCACTCGGTGGGCATAGACCGCTGAGTTTGCAAATGGTTTCTTATAACTAAAGTGCGTGCTCAGCTTAATCTAGAGCAGACGGGCGAGGTGTATTCATAACTCCTCCGACCCCAAGTGCGAAATTATCGGAAGGTTCGATTTGAGAATCTTTCCGACAATTTTGCCAATATATATTTAATTTTCACCATTTAGGCGATTTTAGCCAGGTTATTTGAATTAAAACTGTAAGAAAACTAAAAAATAATTAAACCTAAAGTCATATTTATACTAATTATTCACTGAAGTTAAAGTCATTCTTTTTATTCAAAACGCTTTCGATCACTTCACTATGCTTTAACGAAAAGGCCATATATTTCACTTCATGTAACTGATTTCTTTCATATCACTTGATGTTGAGACTGGCATTCACGTGCAACTGGGGTAACGTGACAATAGGATCGATAGGATCTTCTCCACAACTTCTAACTCCATGAAGATGTGACGGTGAAGGTGAATTCCATAAATTTGCAGGTCACAGGGCTCGTCCATTGTCACCAGGTAAGTACCGAATACAAGTTGTTTACTGATCTCTCCATGATTACTGATGCTTTGTCAGAGTTGTTCTCAATCTAAGGACTTCGTTGACTTGCTGGACCCTGACTTCCTCCATTTGAATCTCGAGTTGTTTACAGGGAGTGTGGTCATCTTCGAATTTCATTAACTGTTCTATACAGGTAAGTTCATAGTATAGAGCTTGATTATCCGCAGTGCATAAAAACTGATCTCCCGCAGAGATTGGTCGACATGGTTTTACCAAGCGGTAAGTATTTCATTCCTTTCGCCAGAAGGAAAGGGTATTTGGGAATGATAGCCAAGGTTATATTTTCGGACTCATGAAAAATTGGTAAGGAATTTAACTTAAAGTAATTATACGATAAATTATCCGTGAGTGAAATATCCATTATAAATGTGATCTGATTATCTTTAACAAACGATTTTACGCAAATGGTCTCCTCTATTTTCAATAAATTTGTTTCTAATAGAGGATACACTAAGTTTCCTCAGTTAGAAATCAATTTTGAATGATACAATAATTCTGTAGAGTTCAATTGATTGATGTATAGTATCGGTAATTTACATATCGCTAATGCTGTTTCGAGTTCGCTTAACCTAGCAAAGATAGTACTAAAACTGCTTGTAACTATAGAAAATAATCCTGTAAGGTAAGTTAAGAAAATCCAATCGTTTTGCTTAGCAGATAAATCTTTCAGTAGCAGTTCTATCTTTGTCAGGTGATTATTAAAGTACACAGTATTCTGATTTATTTCAGTTACAGTAATGAAACTATCAAACATCTTGGAGACAATTGTAAATTTTTTTGAAGTCATTATGATTTAATTTAAAAATAAGTTCTTCATACCTAACGGCGTCATCATGATCTAGGTTACCAGTTATTAGTTTTATAATAGAACCCAATGGATTTATAAGTTCCCTTTTTAGAACGTTTCTGTGGAACTAGTTGTCGATATTTTTCTATAGTTATATCGCGTATAAACTCTGTATGTACTTTTATACTTGTTAATTCTTGAGAATATGATAATACGTCATCACCAATCGATAAGTTGACACATTTGTTGGTAGTTGCTGAGTATGTAATATGAGCCATTATAGATCTGTTCTAAACTTATGAGTTTGATTAGTCAAATGATTCGCTTGATGAATATGTGCTAGACCTACTTTTACCGGGAATATACCTGGGTTTACTTCAATATTTTGCAGACGAAGGGCCCAGCTAGGGCATTATTACCAACAGGATTCCATACCACCTGCGGAGGGCGTTTTACATTTTTAATAGGGGTTTTAGTAATTCTTCCTCCTATTTGATTTGGCAAAATATTTCTTTTAGGTTAACTTTTAACTTTTGCTTGGTTTATCTTTACTTTTACGCTTGTTCAAATCCTTCGCAAAAATAATTTCACCTTCATTGAACTCTATATTAGCTTCACCTTTCCTTCCTCTATGCTTTTCTTTAACTGTTATCATTTTATCTGTTAAGTGTGTAAACATGAACCTGATCAGTTTTGCATGATCCTTTACCATTTTCTGGAAGTATTGTTTTTTCTAACTCTATGCTATAATTATGGGTGAATTGTATTAGTATGTCCGAAAACAACTTTGAATGGAGTGAGTTCAGTGACAGAGTGGATGGAATGATTATATGCCATAACCTAATATGTCATTACAGATGCCGCATCTGTACATTGTTTTTCGTACTTCGCCAATCTGTATATTTCGATTATGATGGAGTGAAATCGTTCTATTAGACCCATTGAATTGGGATTATTGAGTGTGCCAATATGAAGTTCGACTTTATGTAAGCAAAAAAAACTTATTTTTTGTTTAACGTATTGTTTCAAAAATCTTTTATTAATTGCGGGTTGTTTGTCGGTAAGCAGTTCGTGTTCGATTGTGTTATAACGAGATTCGGTATCACTAAGATACTAGCGTTAGCAATATGTTTGTCACTACCAATTTGTCCTTGTGACAAAACCGCACCTAGAGCTACGTTCGAAGCATCAATCGTAAGTATGAAAGGCTTTTCGTAGTCAGGGTATTGTAGAAGAGGGGCGTGTGTCAAGAGTTCCTTGCATTTGTTAAATGCGTCAATGTATTTCTGGTCAATTATAATTTGTTATGCCCTTTTTTTTTTTGTTTTACAAGATGTCAATGGTTGGGTGATTTTTGCGAAGTCTTTATTGAAACGTCGTCAATAGTAATTTCGTTAAGTCTTTTGAAGTCAATCACCATGCTGTATTTTATTTCACCAGATGCGTCCATTTTTTTTATTTGCACTAGGTGTACAGGAGCATTCCAAGGTGAATGAGACTTTTGAATTACATTGTCTTTTATTAATTGATCGACTTGTCTGTTGATTTTGTTTTGAACAAATAGGCCCTGTCTATATGGTTTCACGTATATGGGGTCTTCGTTTTTAGTCCTTATGTGATGTTTTACAGAATTAGTAAATGTCAAGGGAATATGGTCACAGTTAAATATGTCCTTGAATTCTTTGCAAGGTCTATAAATCTTTTCTTGTTCTTCTTCGTTAGTGTGGTCAAGTCTGAGTTTACTTAAATTATCTTCAAGTATCTATAAGTGATTTTAATTTAATTTACCTAATGAGTTGTTTTAAATATTGTATTTTTTTTTTATTATGTACTTCATTCGTCTTTTTTTTTGTATATTTATTTTATTTGAAATTGAATGTTTGTATCTATGATCTGAAATGGATTGAAATAAATGAAAATTTAAATTGTAACTTATCTATCTCAGTATTGTTTTGAGTAAAATTTAGATCACTATCATCACTTTTATATTACGTCACTGAAAATGGTTGTTTTATATTAAGTCGTTTTGGGTTATCGGAAGTATTCTGGGTAACTGTATATGCGCATCCATTTACGCAGTTTATAATGATCTCTTGGTTGTTAATCCAACAGAAGATCTATTTGAGAATGGATGGTCGAAGATTTTATTGGTATGCCAGAAGTACTGTGAGATGAACTGTTTCTCTTTGTATTAATCTTGTTTTATTTACGTTCACATCATCATTTTACGTTTAATTTTAATTTTAATTTTAATTTTAATTTTAATTTTAATTTTAATTTTAATTTTAATTTTAATTTTAATTTTAATTTTAATTTTAATTTTAATTTTAATTTTAATTTTAATTTTAATTTTAATTTTAATTTTAATTTTAATTTTAATTTTAATTTTAATTTTAATTTTAATTTTAATTTTAATTTTAATTTTAATTTTAATTTTAATTTTAATTTTAATTTTAATTTTAATTTTAATTTTAATTTTAATTTTAATTTTAATTTTAATTTTAATTTTAATTTTAATTTTAATTTTAATTTTAATTTTAATTTTAATTTTAATTTTAATTTTAATTTTAATTTTAATTTTAATTTTTTTTTTTTAAAAGGAACGAAAAATTTTTTCGTTTCTTTAAAAATATCTTTGCGAAGACGCGACGCAGGCGTGATTGCGTATAAAAATATTACTTTATGACTATGAATACTGTAACGCATAATTATATTGGTCTAAGAAATTGACTTCTTCAAGAACGATGCTCAACGCAGCTTCTAAAGTTGTAGGAGCACTTAAGCCTAAGAATACGCATCATATTTTCAGGAAGGTTATACAAAAATACATTTAGAGCCGTCTTGTTGTAAATAATTGTCTTAGCGCTTACACATGGCGCGGGCATGCGGGCGGCGAGTAAAGGGCAACTCGCCGCCCGACCATGGACCATGCCCGGGTCGACGGCGCGTTGTGTTCCACGCGCGCCTCAAAGAGCGTCAGCACGAGGACGGGGCCCCGCCCAAGAGGGCCAAAGCCTGCCGGGGTCGCGGGACTTATCTCATTACCGTGACCCCGGAACATAAAAGGCTATTGAAGGACACCGTGGATTTTAGTCAGTACAAGTCTGACAGTCCCTCCCGCCCTGCCCGGGGTGGGAGGACTCATTTGATGATTTTACCACGCTAAAAAAAAAAAAAAAAAAAAAAAAGCGCTTACACATTAATAGCGAGCAAACATTTTGGATTCTATTACAAAAATAAAAAAAAACATCTGAATTAATTTTAACGATTCTAATTCAATATTAATACACGCTTCACTACGAGGATCTCCAAAATGTTGAATCAGCAATTCTTTAAATGCGGACCATGTAACAATAATTATGTTCGCGTTCCGATAAGAGTGCAGCTGCATCCTCTTTCATCCTACTCGTTAAAACATTAAAAACATAGAGATTTTGTTCTACATTGCCCTTAAATCGATCAACCACATACTGACTTTTTCTCAGATAAAGGTTTAAAACTGTCTTTTATCACCATTATACAGCGGAATTAATTGTACAATTTCATTTGGTATCGGTTCAAATGCAACTGTAGTGGGCGTCGACATGATTATAGAGTAATGAAGTGTTCAGAGGTTGCAACTCACTTTTGGACAATCCTATTAAAATTCACATACACACACATACTTAAAATATAACAAACACCCAATTAAAGTATTATAATAATCAGAGATACCGGAGAACAATGAAAAATACAATTTGAAAAACTTCTGTTTTAATAAAGAAAAGGAAACATTTTTTTTAACAGTTACTTTAACTTTACCTTTTAAATGGCCTTTCAGTTAAAAAGATTGATTTATCTTAATCAATTATAATAATAATTATGTTAAACTTAATGCTAAAAATGTGAACTCTCTAACATTTACACTACTCTGTGTTATGTTCTAAGAATTGAACAGAGATAAGACCGTAAAATTTCATACAGATTTATCAGCTTAAGACTAAACACTAAACAATGTTATAATGAGCAAGTTTCGATCTCGAAAATAACATACATATTTATGAAAAATATAGGAGGATTTGGGGAACATAGGATTGGCGAAATGTTTTACTCACCAACCGTCCGCGACTCCCATACTCGATGATTTCTGCACTCACGCGGTTCAAAAGAATATTTATTTGGTTCGAAGGATTTCCGCATCTTCGTAAAGTTTGCGCTTAATTATTTTTTGTTGAGTGGGGGTGAATCCCCACTCACCCTATTTAAAACTACACTTAACTCAGGATTTTGACTGAGGATAAAAACGAGAACACGTACTGCCGATTTGGAGGCTACTTTATTCTGATTCTATATTCGTACAGGGCTCACTCGGTGGGCATAGACCGCTGAGTTTGCAAATGGTTTCTTATAACTAAAGTAGAGACACAACATGCGTGCTCAGCTTAATCTAGAGCAGACGGGCGAGGTGTATTCATAACTAGCTAAGCAGAGCTTGTGTTATGGGTATGTACTAGACAACTGATAAACATACTTATATATTTCTAGATACATACATGACATAAATTACACCCAGACACAGAACAAATGATCGTGCTCATCACAATCAACATCATAAATGATTTAGCAACCAACAATGGAGTGCAAAAATAGCAAAAAAAATAATAATATTGTAATGTAATTAGTTGGAATTGGCGTGTACAAATATAGTAATAACAAATGTGTGCAATTTATAAGTAAAAAGTGAACGATACTCCCCGTTTTAGATCCGTAGTACGTGCGTCAGCTGATTATTATTTTAGGTTACCGGCAACTGTGTGTTACCGAAAACTTTTATAATGGTCCAATTATTAGGAAAACAATATTCCTGCGTATTCACACAATAACAATACGATTACATATTAAAATATAGTTGATTACAGCCTAATTACTAATTTAAATTAATTCTAAAATACGGAGCAAAAATTTAACATGTTACTCGGGCAGTGTTGCCACTTTTTTTTTTCTACGTTACTAAATATCTTGTTTTGGTTTCTTTCAAGTATTAATATTGTTTCTACTGCATAATTGGAAATTCATAACTTTTTTTTAATTAGATATTTGAGATTACTTAGAATTTACGGTATGGTGTTTTTTAATTTTCAAACTTCTAATGGAGTTTTCTTCGACTAATACAGCAAGCAGGCTATAATGATTTTTCAATCCCATAATGTCACGTATTCGGAGACATATGGATGCAAAAACAGCCACTTGGGGTGTCACCTTAATCCAGGGGGGCCGTAGCCAGAAGAGGTAGGTTTAATGGTGGAATGTTCCAAACGAGTGGTTCAAAATGCTTGAAACTGGTCTTAAAAGACGGGTAATATCACCAGACGCCGTGATCAAGGAAGAAAGTAAGTAAATAAAGCCCAATAAGACCGTTAAGTTTGTTTAACCGCGCAAATAGAGCGAAAATCTACTGCGCGGACCATACAAACTCCATTGCGTCGAGCTACAGGCACCACTATAATTGACTACACTATTCCGAATCGACTCCATAAAGACTAACAATACTCAAGAAGATGCTTGGTTCGCCTCCAGTTAACTGCAGAGTATGGTGCAAATCGTGAAACATTTGCGAAAGAGAAAATTTATTGAACTGTTTTGACTGGGCTTCATTGCTTTTTATTGATGACTGGTGGGTTATTTTCTTTCAATAAAAACTAATTCATAAGAGTGTAGAGAAGATCTAAACAACAGGTTTCACATCCTTGCACTCTTAAAACAGTCTGTTCTGGCGAGTTTTGAGTTATGCTCTGGGGCGGTTATCTCTATCACGCAAAACTGAGCTCGCACTTCTTAACGAGGGTGCTGTAACTCCTCGAAATTGCGTAGAGAATGTGGTGCAACTCCGCATTATCCCATTTGCACAGCAAGGAATACCTGAGTTCTTCTTGGAGCAGGATAATGCTCGAGCGAACATGACGCGTGATGTTACAGTGGACATTCAGGATTTTTACCTGAGTTTTATTGAGCATTTAAGAGATGAGTTAAAGAAGAGTGAAAAAGAAAGTAAAATTCCCATCAACACGCATCTGGATCTCATAAATTGTCTGAAAACTTGCTGGTAGAATATCCCAAAAGAAAATGTTCGGTATTACATCCAGACCATTCCACCTCCCATAAAATGAGCAGAACAGAGAGAACAGAGGTAAAACAGAAACTTAAAAGAACACTTTGGAACATTAAAGACGTTACTTTTTCGATTTTTTTTATGTTTTGTGTAACTTGATACATTCCTGCAATTCCTCACTTTTCATTCAATTTGGTTTATTTTAAAGATTAATTGGAATACATATTTAATTTTTATGTATTTCCATCTAAAACCATTAATATTAATCAGATTCAGTCATTGTAACTAGTAATATTTTAACATTATTTAATAAATCGATAAAAACCAGGTGGCGCTTATTTTGTTTTGAGTAGTATATTTAGTCGGGTTGGGCATCATTCGGTCTCCGTTAAGTCTTATCGACCGTGTGTCCAATTATGATTTACGACACCGAATCGTAGACACTCCTATTGAGGCTATCAATTTAGTCCCACAGCAACCTATGGAACAAACTATACTCGGAATAACTCTGATAGATAAAATCGTGGAGTGAGTGAGGTGATCCGTCAAAGCACCAAAGTTGCTGACATAGCTGGCAGTAGGCTGGTCACATCTGTCTCTGGACAAATAGTAATTTGGTGGACATCGCGACTAGGCAAACGTAGTGTAGGACGCTTGCTAACCTGGTGGAACGACGACTTGCCATACTTTTGCGTACATTGGAGTTCAGCAGTGGACAAAAGTGCAGGCTTATGATGAACTTTCCAGTCCTTCTAAGTTTAATATTTGGAATTCTTGATCACAACTAATATTATCATCTATTTGCGTCACAAATACATAGTATAATATTAATGCTGCTGCTGCAATATAATGAATGAATGCTGCTGAATTAATTTATTATAACATGGTATCAGGGATTCTCCAGGATATAGGCTAGAAGCAACGTAATATATAAAATATTAAGTATTATTGTTTTCTGTTGGTTCTTAGAGTAAACATATTAAAATGACTAGAATCATACCATTTAAGCAAATAAAAAAGAACCCCAAAAAATATTTTGTAACATCAATATAGGCACACGGTACCTATTTCGAAACCTAAAATGTTTTTGTCCGTCGGTTGGTTTTGCAATATTACCATATCCTACGCAAAGTTCTAATACTTTTACCACTAACCTAGTAGGAAGTACCACATACGACAATTTAAAATTATATTGAAACCAACAAGAAAGTCTGATGTGGTACTACCAACATATTTTACATTACAACGGGCAGCTAAAAATGTAGATAGTACCACAAACAACAAAATGCATATGTTATCAAACTACTATCAAAGTTGGATGTGGTACATGTTACAACTTTAATTGTATGATCCAAAAGATTTACCAAACTAATTAATAAAAACTGGTGAAACAAAAAAAAACAATCTAGAATAAGAAGTACAATAGCACGCCTTATTCTCACGCCCCTACAACATGATTGTTAGTGACACAACCAACGGCGTTTTCTCCTCCTGCACCCCGTTAAAAACGTCGTAAGATAACATCGATCATTGTTAACGGGCAGTCATGCCACATACGACAATGTTAACTTTTAAAAATTTTAAATTTCTTACTTTTAAAATTTTTGTTAATGCTACTGAAAGACAATACTTTTGTTAGGTCAAAAATGGAATAAAACGAAAAAAGCGGAAGTGGTACATCCGACCTTGTTAATAGGGACAGGCGAATTGTGTGTTTGTATAGTTGGTAATATTGAAAGAACTTTTATATCAAGTATTACAAACTGTTGATCAGAAAGCTAGTAGCATGGTTGCTTTCACTTAGTCGCGGGCTAGAAAGAAGTTTCAGTTGCTTTTTAACCGACTTCAAAAAAAGGAGGAGGTTCTTAATTCGTCGGAATCTTTTTTTTTTTATTACGTATGTTCCCCGATTTCTCGAAGACGCCTGGACCGATTCGGAAATTTTTTCTTTTGTTTGGAAGGGTATACTTCCCAAGTGGTCCCATGATCATCAAGAGTCAGGATCTGATGATGGGATCCCAGGGAAATCGAGGGCAACCTTCAAATTTAATAGGCACATAGTACCATTTTCATACATTTTCTAAAGCTGTTCAAGTAATCGCACGATCGCAATCGCAAGAAGACGCACGAGTGGAGACGGCTAGTGCAAACATTACTTTATTGGAAGATACTAGGCATATTTTTAGATTGTGAGATTGCAGGAATGGTTGCAGTGTACGAGTACAATGTGTCCGGTTTTGGTCTGCACAAACTTTAAGGTAAATTTAAAACTCTAGCAATAAACAAAAATGGCTACAATTCAGGCGGGGTAGGTCTCCGACCACACATGTGCTATATTTTTTTGACAGAATTGAGCAAGCTGTCTCCCCTTTTTTTTTTTTTTTTTTTTGCGTGGTAAAATCATCAAATGAGTCCTCCCACCCCGGGCAGGGCGGGAGGGACTGTCAGACTTGTACTGACTAAAATCCACGGTGTCCTTCAGTAGCCCTTTATGTTCCGGGGTCACGGTAATGAGATAAGTCCCGCGACCCCGGCAGGCTTTGGCCCTCTAGAGAGGGGGCCCCGTCATTATGCTGACGCTCTTTGAGGCGCGCGTGGAACACAACGCGCCGTCGACCCGGGCATGGTCCATGGTCGGGCTGCGAGTTGCCCTTTACTCGCCGCCCGCATGCCCGCGCCTACGGTGGCCGGAGATCGTCTTGCGACGTCCGTCGCCGTGGGCGTCCACCACCGCGGGTGGGGCGGAGGGAGGACACTGTCCTCTCTCTCACGCGGCCCGCCTCCTCCTTTGCGAGCATGACTGCTTCGCAGAAGGAGGCGACCGCTTCCCACTCCGTCTCGCCCCGCAGCATGGCCGCGACCAATGCCGGGCGCGAGAGGTCTCCGCCTATCGCCGCCGTGAGGACACGTCGGTGCTCTGCCCAAGCGGGGCAGTCTTGCACCGTATGCTCTACTGTGTCCTCCGGGCGATCTTCGCAGTGGTGACACCTAGGCGTTTCCTCCTTTCTCCTCAGACACAGGTACCTCCCGAAACTTCCGTGTCCGGTGAGGACCTGCGTCATGCGGTAAGTTAGGACGCCGTGACTCCTATCCAGCCACTCCTCAAAGAGGGGTCTTACCGCCGCGATTGCGGCGTGCCCAGCTGTCTCCCCTTTGAGAAAATTTAAAAGAAAGACTACGTAGGTACCAAATTTTACATAAAACTTTGTTTTACGCCGCACTTTCTTTTTTCTATTCTGAAATAAAAAATCTCATTATTTTTTTTTCCTTCTCTTCCATCTGCAATCAGCCCTCAAGCTTTAATCAGATTGGTTGTTTCTTGTACTGTCAGTTCGAGGTTATTCACATCCTGCGATGCGTCACCTCGTTAATAGATTTAATATTGTTGGTTAGATTGATGCTAATCGTTCTCTTTTAAGTCTGTAGGTCGATTCTGAGGAATTTAGAAGAGTCACAGCGAGTTCATTTTTATGTCGTTGGAGTCTTTCCTTATAATTCTTGTAGGACTTATCTACAACTTCCTTGACAGTTGGGATTTGTAGGTACTCATGTACTTCAATGTTTTTTGTGAACCAAGGTGCATCACTTAAGGTTTTTAGTGCTTTATTTTGGAAGCGTTGTATTATTTCAACATTCGAGTGGCTTGCTGAACCCCAGAGCTCTATACCATATGTCCATACAGGTTTAAGGATGCATTTGTAGATCAGAACTTTGTTTTCTAAGCTTAGTCTGCCCATGAGCCAGTGAAAGTTTCGTAGCTTTATGTTAGCTTGATCCCTTTTGGTCTTTTTATGTTCACGCCAGGTAAGTCTTCTGTCGAGGTGCATACCTAGGTATTTGGCAGTATTTTTCTGCGGCAGGACTTCTTGACCGAGTTTCACTGGTGGGCAATCCCCTCTTCTTAGGGCGAAGGTAATATGGACAGACTTGGCAGCACTAGCCTTGATTCTTCACTTTTTCAGCCATGATCCAATCTTGTCCAGGTGTTCTTGGAGTTTTGTGGATGCTCTAATGTGGTCTTTGTCACAAGATAGGACTGCGGTGTCATCAGCATAGGTTGCAGTAACAATTAGATTTGAGGTGGGTAGGTCAGCAGTGTAAACTGTATACAAAACAGGTCCTAGCACAGAACCTTGGGGTACTCCAGCTTCTATACGATAGAATGAAGATAAACAGTCTTCGAATTTAACTTGAAACACGCGATCCTCTAAGTAAGACCTCAGTAGCATGTATGCGGTGTGTGGTAGGCAATTTTTAGTTTAGCTTAGAGTCCTTTATGCCATACTCGGTCAAATGCCTGTTGGATGTCAAGAAAAGCAGCTGAACAGTATTCTTTTCTTTCCAAAGATTATCGGATTGTGTGGACCACTCTGTGTATTTGTTCTGTGGTTCCATGGTGTGCTCGGAAACCAAATTGATGCTCTGGGATTGTCTTTTGTTCCTCAAGTATAGGTTACAGCCGTTGTAGCAATAATTTCTCGAATAGTTTTGATAACAGTTGAAGAAGACTTATTGTTCTATACGAGGAAACTTCAGTGGGATCTTTTCCAGGTTTTGGTACCATATTGATGACTGAGACTTTCCAGATGAGAGGGAAATAATGTAGTCTCAATACAGCATTGAATAGAATTGTTAGTAAGACAATTCCTTTTCTTGGTAGATGGTTAAGCACTTCTGATGTAATCAGATCAAAACCTGGTGCCTTTTTCTTCTTTAGGTTTTGAATAGCTTTCCAAACTTCTGTTGGAGTACACAGTCGCAGCGGTAGGGACATTTGCTGATCACTGTCAAGGATTTCGTCAATTTCTTCTTCTGGATGCATGATGTCGGGTTTGTTCAGTTTGAATGCATCTTTTAGGAATTCAGCGAATAACTCGGCTTTATCCGCAGGTTTTCTCGCCCATTCACCATTTGGCTGTCTTAATGGAGGCACGTGTTCTTGAGGCCGTTTTAGTGACTTAGTTATTTTCCATAGGGAATAGTCGTCTGCTTTGTGTGGTGATAAGGTCTTCAGTTTATCTTGCAGAGTAGCGTTATCATACTCTTTGAGCAATTTTTTTAATTCTTTCTGTGCTTTATTGAGGGCTCTTTTATCGTGTGCGTTCCTGCTTGTGTGCCATTGTCGCCTAAGTCTCCGTTTTGCAGCTATCGTTTTCCTTATTTTGAGTGTGTAATTCTGTGTTTGAGATTTGAATTTTATACAAGGGTTGGACATCCAAGCGGCTCTCTGAATGAGATTGGTTGCATACCATGCTGCATTTTCTATGTCCTCCTCTGTTTTAAGGGGTATGTGCAAGTTGATGTTTTCATCTAGAAAGTTCTGGAATGAATCCCAGTCAGTTTTGCGATTGTAAAGCGTCTCGGGGGGTGTTTTATAAATAATTGTGGTGCTCAAAGTGCATATTACTGGTGTATGGTTGGAGTTGCCGTCCAAGCATGATTCGACTCTTGTGTACAGGCCTGACATGCCTTTGGTTACAAAAAAATCAATGAGGTCAGGTGTCTTGTTGGGATCAGATGGCTAGTGAGTGGGCTCTCGTGTAGTTAGAATACCGAGTGAATCTGAATCTATTGCCTTCTTCAACTCTCTGCCTCTGGTTGTGGTCAACCTGGAGCCCCAGAAGATATTTTTGGCATTCCAATCCCCTCCAACGACAAATCTGCTAACGAGCGTGTTAAAGAGATCTCTAAACATTTGTTCGTCGACTCGATACCGAGGCGGGGAGTACACTGTAGCGATGTTAAGTGGGCCCTGCCAGTCGTCTATCGATACCACAGTAGCTTGGAGGTATGCTTTTTTTTTTTTTTTTTTTTTTTTTTTTTTTTAGGGTGGCAAAATCATCAAATGAGTCCTCCCGCCCTGGGTGGGGCGGGAGGGACTGTCAGACTCTTACTGACTAAAATCCACCCGTGTTCCGTCGGATGCCCTTTACGTTCCGGGGCCACGGTATCCTGGATTAAGAAAAATCCGCGACCCCGGCAGGCATTTGGCCCCATAAGGGGCCCCGTCGGTGACGCGTGAAACACGACGCGCCACCGACCCGGGCTTGGTCCTTGGTCGGACGGCGAGCATACCGATTACTCACCGTCCGCAAGCCCGCTCCGCCGCTGTGCCCTCTGCTGTTCAGAGGGACACGCGTTGGAGCGTCCACCCGACAGGCTATTTGCATACGGGCAAAGAAACCCCTTAGGCACACAGTGCCTAAGGAGAGTTTTTGCCCGCATCCCAGGGCGCACCAGCCCGAAAAACTGGTCTTCCCCCCGGACGTATCCGAGAGGGAACTCCAGTCCACGGGCGCACGTGGAGGTTTCCTGTCTTAGCACCCCTTGGAGGTATGCTTGCTTAAATATTGGGAGGGCGTGTTGTTTTATGCATTCTTTTATTACAATTGCAGTACCAGCGTGAGATGTTCCATCAGGATGGTTCGTATAGTATACATTAAATCCTTTGATGCGAATGGATTTTTGATCAGTCATGTGTGACTCTGAGATTAGGAGAATATCTATTTTGTTGTGTTTAATAAAAAGTTCTACTTCCTGTTTATTAGGAGACAGGCCATTCACGTTCCATGCTGCGATGCCTAGGAATTTCATTTTTTATATTGGGCGACTAGAGTCGTAAGGAGTCCCATTAGGGTGCATATTTGTTGTATGAGAATATCTATTTTCTCTGATTGTTTGGTGATGATTTGTTCAAGTCAATTTGTTGGCTGAGAATGTATGTTCTCTTGATTTTTATTCCAGTGTGCCGTGTTTCCGGCGTTTTGGGTAACTTGGATAGGTGGTTGTTGTCTAACGTGGGTATTTGGCTGTAATTGTGGGAAGTCATCTACTTGAAAGGGGACAGCATTGACTCTTGGGTTCTTCATATTCAATAATGTAGCTTTTTTGTGGGGTAACTGTGATTTTTTTCTTGCACGTATCTCTTTGTATACTTGGCACCCTTTGTAATTGGCAGGGTGGTCTCCAAGGCACAATGCACAGGTGGCTGGTGTGTTTCTGTCTCTTTTCAAGCAGTCTATCGTTCTATGTCCTTCCGCACATTTGACGCATCGGTAAGGGCGCATGCAGTTATTTTTCGTGTGCCCATATTGTTGACATCTAGCGCATTGCGGAATTTCATTTGTTTTTCGTGGGTCTTCTATTTTGACTTTAGTATAATATATAGAGTCTATACGTTTAAGTTCGGGGTTATTTGGGCCAGGTTCTACATTAACGAAAAACATATTCAATGGTTTTTTATTTCTTCTTGAGAGTGCACATATGATTTCGCCTCTAACTTTATTCCCAGTTTTTTCAATTTCCTCAACAATGGCTTCTTTTGGAGTTGTATGGTGTAGGTTCTTAATCACTATTCTGCAGCTCCTCTTGTCTTTCTGTGTGAACGTATGGCCTATAAGCCCATTCTTCCTGATTAGGTCTATAATGTTTTTATAAGATTCACTTGTCTGCGCCATTACTCTCAGCTGACTTCTATTGACTATGTTATAGGAGTAAGTGTCACTTGGTGCGGAACTATTCAAGATTTCTGTCAGTTTAGATATGTCAGTAATGCCATACAGGATTATTGGTGGTGGTTTGCTACACTTCTTCGTATCTTGACTTTCTGTTGGTTCACCGGAGTCGTCAGGTATGTCTACTGGGAGACCACTGTACCTGTTAGAAGTATCAACAGAGCTCTGGGATGGGTTCTTATGTCCTTTCGTAGAAGGTGGGCTATTTGTTTATTTATTTAGGTTCACCAACAGTTGGTACAGATATAGTACAGATAGGAACTTAAAAGTATTAGTGTCTTAAATCTAACTGTACAACCAATTACAGGTAAACACCACATGCAAAATGATTTTAGTATCACAACTGTATTATATTTTAATGACTTATTTCTATGTACTTAAAATCTAGATATATATTTTATTAAATTTAAATCGCTACCCAACAGTTTTCCCACGTTTGACATGTGTGATAAACGCTGACATTGAATCGGCGTGGACGTCGGCCAGGTCGCTGGACTCATTGATAAGTTTGCACATGCGGGGTATAGGCGAATTAATACCAAACACTGTGTGGCGAGGAGGTGGAACTAGGGGTGTTATAGGTTTGCGAGGAGGTCTACGGGGCACTCTGAAATTGAATTTCTGCAATAATTGTGGGCAGTCAATGTTGTTATTGAGCAGTTTATACGCGAATCTCAAATCCAGAAGCTCTCTACGGGCTTCCAGGGTACTCATTTTGTAGTGGTCTAGTTTTTCAAGGTAGGAGAGATATCTAAATTGCCTTCCCTTTGAGGCCCCTAGGTGTCGGATGAACATTTTTTGGATTCGTTCTATCCGTAGCGAGTGAGTTGCGTAGTGAGGCCTCCATACTACACTGCAGTATTCCAGAATGCTTCTAATAAGGCTGTTGTATAGAACAAGTTTAGTTTTTGGGCGCTGAAATACCTTTCCATTGCGGATGACAAATCCAAGCATACGCTGAGATCGACCGACTATGTTTTCAATATGCGGTAGAAATGTGAGTTTGGCGTCTAAGATTACTCCCAGATCCCGTATCACATCCACCTCGCATAAGGCCACTCCATTTATTTGGTATGATGAATGTACTATGTTTAATTTCCTGGTGAATTTTATATGACTACATTTCGAACTATTCAATGAGATTTTATTATGGTAACACCATATAGATAATCGGTCAATATCTTCCTGCATAAAGTTTACGTCCTGTTGAGATCTAATGGCGCTTGAGATTTTCAAGTCATCCGCAAAAAGAAATATACTGGTATTATGAAAGCACGATGTCACGTCGTTTATAAATATATTGAACAATATTGGGCCCAGGTGAGTACTCTGAGGAACACCTGAGGCAATTACATAACTCTCTGATTGGAATCCATTGACAACTACACAAAACTCCCGACCAGCAAGATAAGAACCAAACCACTTCAGAAGATCACCGGTGACGCCGTACGCAGCAAGTTTTTTAACAAGCAGTTCATGTGAAACCTTATCAAACGCCTTGCTAAAATCCGTATAAACAGCGTCAACCTGCATACCTTCATCCATGGCTTTGCATGTTGCTTCAACAAACGATACCAAATTAGTACTTGTGGATCTGTTCTTTACAAAGCCGTGCTGATGGTTGCTTAAGAATTTAGAAAAATAGCGTTGAATATGTGGACAAATCAACGATTCCAATATTTTACCAAAAATTTAAAGAATATATATTGGTCTGTAATTCTTCACGTCGCAAGGGTCTCCACTCTTGTAGACCGGTACTACTTTCGCTTGTTTCCACTTTTTGGGAAATTGGCCAGATCGGATTGAAGTGTTATATATCTTCGTCAACGGAACAACCAAATTAGATGCACATTTGACAATAAACAATGGAGGTATTTCATCCGGGCCTGCCCCCTTAGTAACGTCCACGCTTTTTAGTTTTTTTTCAACATTCTCATTTTTGATATCCACAAAAGCTATACTGCCTGAGTGTGTAGCCAATGCCTTCCAGTATTCCGAAGTAACGTCGTTTTGATCAGGAGGTGAGGTATCTTCTGTATAAATGCTGCTATAATTAGAAGCAAATAGTTCACATATTCCTTCTCGACTCGAAGATGTTTAATGATGTGCTATCAGATAACTTCTTTCTTTTTCGGTTGCCTTGGGTGGGTATTCTTTGCCATGTGGGAGGACAGCTGTTGTCATCATCCTCTATGGTGATTGTTGCTGGTGTTGTGGGAAGTGAGTCTTTCTCCTTTATGGTGTTGGCTGTGCTTGGTTTATTTCCAAGTGAGAAAGATCTAGGTCTTGAGATAAAGAGGCTGGGATGGAACGCCTGCTGTACTAGATTTTTTTTGTGCTGCCAGTAGCATTGTCCGTCACAGGGGCCTGGTGGCCTACCCCTGTGCAGGCTTCGGTAACCAATTTCACACTCGCAGGCCCGGGTACCTGCGAGCGCCGGGCGTTAGCCGGATCGCATGACAAATCAACATCATTATCATCCATACTTTCATATTATGAGTTGGGATGTACATACAGCACTTTCCCAAGGTACTGTAGTTGCACTTTTGGGAGGGATTTAATCCTCCACAGGCCTGCAAATGCCTGAGGGCAGGTTATTTACCGCCGCCTGTTGCTCGGCGTTGCTACTCATTTAGCACCACCCGGGGGACACGTATAGGGTGGGCCTAGGAGAAGGTGGTAAATCACATGGACGCGAGCAGCTTTATCCCCCTAAGATAAGAAAAATCTTATTTAAAAATAAAATACTATTTCAATAGATAGCAATTTAATTTGATAGAATTGGATTTGAAATAGATTTATAGAACAGGACAAAAAGTTATTTTACACTAAGGTGACAAGCAACGCGGGCGGCGAGTAAAGGGCAACTCGCTGCCCGACCATAATAATAATATCAATAATAATAGTAATAATAGAGGGCCAAAGCCTGCCGGGGTCGTGGGACTTATTACCGTGACCCCGGAACATAAAGGGCTATCGAAGGACACCGTGGAATTTAGTCATAAAAGTCTGACAGTCCCTCCCACCTTGCCCTGGGTGGGAGGACTCATTTGATGATTTTACCA
The DNA here is from genome assembly GCA_950005045.1 of Agrotis exclamationis. NCBI lineage: Eukaryota > Metazoa > Arthropoda > Insecta > Lepidoptera > Noctuidae > Agrotis > Agrotis exclamationis. The sequence continues at coordinate 21,703,926 of OX465415.1, read as the reverse complement.
CGCTAAAAAAAAAAAAAGGTGACAAGGAAGCATACGGCCCGCCCTATGGAAAGCGGTCACCGTAGCCTACGAACTACGGACTGCAACACCAGAAATATCCCATGCACGCTACCGCCCGTTTTCACCCCCTTTTTGGGGGACTCTGTTACACTTTAAAGTACCTTCTCTGTCTTTGTCCATTTAATGTTTTTTTTTATGTCTTCACTATAAAGTAAGCAAGTAAGTTAAGACATTTTATTTGTTTATGGACACTAGATCAAAAAGTGTTTATATTTGTCAGCCAGTTCTAGAATTTTATGATGATCTGTGATCGTGAAAAATTAAGGGCTTTTTATAACAAGTAACCGTTTTATGTCCTGAAAATTGTCAAGATGGCGGTCGTAAAATCGCACCCCCAGGCCAATAAAGGCGTAAGTGGAAATCACTAACTTTACAGGGGAACAAAAAAACTGTACTGTACTCTATGATCTTTTGTTATATATCAAAAAATAGTAAAAAAATTAACCTTTTTTTTTGTTTATATTCGAAACACCTTAAATTATCGTGGTAGCCAATATTTAATGTTAAATATTTTACAGACGTTTTCCTTATTTATTTAAGACCAATACTCAAACGTAATGACTTTTATTCCAATCTTTGCTTTCTAAATATTTTTTAATCTGTAACTACTCATGCTTACGTCTGTTACGAACTTCTATACTATGATAAAATACAGGAGCTAAGTACTGTTTAAGCCTTTTTTGCCTTAATTTTATTTTACATATCGAATTGTATGACGCTTTTATAGCTTTTTTTGTTAAAACATAAAACTAAAATTTGGTATTAAGTATAAATACGGGCTTTTTTCACAGTATGTTTAATTGAACTATAACTGTAAGTAATATTACGTTTCTAGGTAAAATATATTTCAGTGGTGTAATAAAAAGGTTTTTTTATAAAATTGCACTTTATTATAATAATATTCATAACAGAACCTGATAAGAGATAATAAAATTAACAGTGAATTATAATCTTTCTGATAAGGTGATAAGTTTAACCAAGAACGGTTTCTAAATACAAATTCTTAGAAAAACCTCAAAATCTGGCATCAACAAAAATCTTACATTATTTATTAAATATATCAATTACTAAACATCATCATCAGTCGGAAGACGTCCTTTGCTGAACATAGGCCTCCCCCTTAGACCGCCACGCCGAACGACAATTCGCCACTTGCATCCATCGGTTGCCCGCGACCCTCACGATGTCGTCGGGCCACCTAGTGGGAGGCCTGCCTACGCTGCGTCTTCCGGTCCGTGGTCGCCACTCGAGAACTTTTCTTCCCCATCGGTTGTCAGTTCTACGAGGACTACACTGGGATTGTCGATGAAATGGTATCACGTAGCTTCCCAAACGCTGCCCATCCGAGTTGGATTCTACGGGTGACCTCTTTGTCGAAGTTGGACCTACCTAACTGAACAATCTGTCCAAGGTAAGTGTTAATATCTACAACTTCGAGATTATCATTCCCAACAACAATAGGTACGGGTGCCACATGGACATTCGACATGATTTTCGTCTTGTCCATGTTCATTTTAAGGTCCACCTGTAGGGAAACGATACTTAGGTCGCTGAGCATAGCATTGAGGTGCTCCAACGATTCTGACATGATGAGTCTATCGTCGGCAAATCGAAATTGACTGATGTATTCACCATTGATATTGATGCCGAGTCCGTTCCATTCCAAGAGCTTGCAAACGTCCCCCAACGCGTTCGGGAACAATTTCGGAGAAATCACGTCTCCCTGATGTCTCACGCCTTTCTGCAATTGAATTGGTTTCGTGCTCTATTCCTGAAGTCGGATAGACATGGTGGCATTTCTATACAAGCACTTCAACACTTCGATAAACCTATAGTCTATATCACATCGCGTTGGAGGGACTGCCATACTGACCAGGTTTCGATTAATCGAAGGCTTTTTCATAGTCCACAAATGCTAGACATAATGGTCGACTGTACTCCTCTGTCTTCTAAATAATCTGGCAGAGCATGTGTATGTGGTCTATGGTACTAAAACCTTTTCGGAAACTGGCTTGTTCGGAAGGCTGGAAGTCATCAAACATACGTTTGAGACGGTTCGTAATGACTCTTGAGAACAGCTTGTATACATACATGGCTCAGAAGTGAGATTGGCCTGTAGTGCAAGATGTTATCACCCTTTTTGAAGAAAAGAACAAACACACTCCTGTACCATGCTTCTGGCGTAGTGCTGATGTCCGGGATATCCTCAGTGTAGTGTCGAGTCAGTTTAGCTCTTGCGTCTCGACCTGCACAGACATTGGGTTGTCATGTTGATGTGTATAACTGTCCGTATAACCTCTCAAGCTCTCTCAGTATTTATGGTTTCGTCGAAATGATGCTGCCGTCGTTAATCTTCAGCTTTGTTATTTGGCTTTGCCTAATAAACAAATTCTTTGCGAAGGCTTAAAAATCTTCGCAAAGAATTTGTTTTGAGCCCTGGTTCGGCTCGATTGCCTCTTTGATCCGTGCCGCACTATTGGCACGAAGGTCACGTCGCATTGATTTAGAAATATCAGCTGAAGATTGCAGTCTCATCTCGGTCTGGGTTAGATCAACTTGATGGCGCAGGGTCTTAAAGAACTTGGACCGCACAGCTTGGACAGTTTCCACCAACCCATTGTTAATCTCGTCCATAGTTTCGCATTCGGTTAGGCATTGGAAGCGATTGTGTAGTTCCAGTTGGAAGTCTTCGGGGTTCTAGATGTGGGCAGGACCAAATCGTAGCGTGGACTTCACCAGAAGAGACCTTTCAAGCTTCAAATTGAATATTTAATGTGCCTGTGACGATTTGGTGATCGCTACCGGTTTTTACCTTGGCGATCACAGAGATATCACTGAATATTCGCTTCTTGGTCGTCATGATGAAGTCAATTTCATTTCTGGTAGTACCATCGAGGCTTATCCACGTCCACCTCTTTGATGGCCACTTCTGGAAATAGGAGTTCATTAAATGGATTTCTTCTTTTTCCATGAAGGCGACCAGCCGCTGCCTCCTAGGTTTCGCTGCCAATACTTACATGGCTCCACTCTCAACTCATCGCCATTCCGTGCGCCCACCTTCGCGTTGAAGTCCCACCCATAGACCCAAAACAATGGTGAAGTATATTTCGAGGTATGTATGGCCTCGGATATCTCCTCATACAATGCCTCTGCTTCATCATCAGAATGTGTCGAGGTCGGTGCTTAAACCTGTATGACCTTCAGCGAATACCGGATGGTAATTCTGAGTATAAGGTATGCTACCCTACTCGACACACTGTCGACTGTCTTAACGTTGTTGATGAGGGACCTGTGGACGAGATATCCAACACCACCCTGGGATTTACGCTCTCCTTCCCGCTAGAAGAGCATGTTGCCCGAATTTAGAACTTTTGTATCCTGACCCTCTCTTCGGAGGTTAGATAATCCCAAGATATTCAAGTGTATTTTGCTCAATTCTTCCTCCAGCTCCATGCATTATAAAGGTAAGTACCCAGACCTTTCGAATTGTTTATGAGACGAGTGCGTGATTACTTCCGTCCAAGTAGATCAAATCGTGAATGGAAAAAAGGCGTAAAAATGATTATTTCGAAAATGTGTCCGAGTGCACCCGTAAATAATTAATAGATTTAAAAAATCTAAAAACCCACGTTTTTAAATGTCCTAAAAAGAAGAAAATAACCCTACGGGGCTGAGAGAGGGGCCACTCAAAACGTGGGGGCGTATATTATATAAGGGATTATTTATGGGATATATTTACATGACGTGAGATCGTAGGTGTAACTTGCAAAGATACGCCCCCACGTTTTGAGTGGCCCCTCTCTCAGCCCCGTAGGGTTATTTTCTTCTTTTTAGGACATTTAAAAACGTGGGTTTTTAGATTTTTTAAATCTATTAATTATTTTATTATTTTTATCATTGTTCATCGGGTTTGAAGCTACCCTGAAAATTTCAGCCTGCAAGCTTATCGGGAAGTGCCTCAAAGCCTGTCCGCCATCTTGGACGTCCGCCATATTGGATTAATAGCCTAGCGTAGCATAAGCCACATGACTATTTTTTTCGTATTCCTGACAGCAAACCCTTTCATTTGATACCCATATCACGGGGGTGGATTTCAAACAGCCAGTCCACCATCTTGGACGTCCGCCATATTGGATTTAAGTCACGTGACTATTTTTTTCGTACTCCTGATAGCAAACCCTTTCATTTGATATCCATATCACAGGGGTGCATTTCAAATAGCCTGTCTGCCATCTTGGACGTCCGCCATATTGGATTTAAGTCCCGTGACTATCTTTTTCGTATTCCTGACAGCAAACCCTTTCATTTGATACCCATATCATGGGGGTGGGTTTCAAACAGCCAGTCCGCCATCTTGGGGAGGCCGCCATATTGGATTTGTTATGACGTTTCTTAGCTAGTCATGTATTGTCATCAGAACTCAAAGCGTGTACAAAATTTCAGCCTGCTAGCTTATCGGGAAGTGCCTCAAAATTGAGTTGCAAAAGTCCAACCGGAACGACAAACAAACAAACAAATAAACAAACAAACAAACAAGAAAATTGAGTGTATAAAAACGTGGGAATAAGAAAATACGGCTCTTTTTACCCGACTGCGCCAGAAGGAGGGTTATGTTTTTCGAGTGTATGTATGTATGTATGTGGGTATATTTCTTTGGCACGCTCTGCAGCCTAAACGGCTTGATGGATTTTAACTTGAGAGGTGTCGTTAGATTCGTCTTAAACATGAGAGTGTCACTGGGTACATAAAACTGGCCAAGTGCGAGTCGAACTCGCGTGCAAAGGGTTCCGAACTAAAAATATTTTTTTTAAATCTCTCACATTCTGTCAAGTGGGGTATCAAATTAAAGGATTTTAAAAATGGTTTACCAAAATATATATAACTTATATGTTTCAATTTAATTTGGACTGATAAATGCTAAAAACAACAAAATATTTTAAAACAAAAACCTAAGATATCAAAATATAACAATTTTGCCGAGCTTTTTGTTGTTGTCCCTGTGTGTGAGCAGACAACATTTATGTACCCTGGGCAACTGACAACAAGCGAGCGGCGTGTCGCAGCAATATTAATAACATAAGCTGGGACGCGGTGAAGGCGTTAACAGTTTATCTGGCTAAAACTCCCATTAAACTCATTGATGCCTTTGGGCTTAAGTTTAGTTGTTGTTGTGACGTATAGATACAAATAAACTAGATCGTGGCGCACGGAGATTCGGGCATTCGTTACTCAGGCGTCGGCCTAGGTGGACGTGCGGCACGATCACATGGAAATCTAGTATTTGTTTTACTTACCCCTGTGACGCTGAACGGGGACGTCACAAGTGGCGACGAGTCTACGGGTAAGTACCTGATCTATCATAATAATTATTATGGGAAGGAAAGAATAAGAAATGTGCGTAAACTCGCAGGTACATTGCAAAAAAAAAAAAAAACAGATCATTTAAATGAACCTTGCATACCTAATTAGTTACCTATTTTAGATTAAGATACATTACATTCTGTTTTGTTTATCTGGTAGACCGTACGATGATTATAATATATACAAATTGTAATGTACCCGGGGCACGAAGATGTTATTAAATCATATAATACGCATTCCAAAAGAATGATTAATTCCTCATTCCTATTCCATAATAATTCCAGTAGTAGGTTGATCGATAACCGGTACTAAAGAGATTGTTACTTTTAAGCACTAAAAGTAAAAGATAAACCGTTATTTTGTTAAAATGTAATTGAAAATATTACATAAAAACAAGATACGGGTAATGTAGGACTACCTACATTGTTATATCACAATCTAAATACATATTTTGCTCGCATGTAAACAAAGTTTATACAAGCGTTAAGTCCTACTAAATAGAATACCCGCACAAAAAAAAAAAAAAAAAAAAAATTGTTTCAACTAACATTTCTAAGATTGGAAAAGGTACCCACCCTAATCATAATATTAGATTTGACTGCCTCGGTCTAGCAGTTGCAAGCGTAACTGCTAAGCTTGGTGTCCCGGGTTCAATTCCCGGGTCGAGCAGTGTTGTTGACTATTCCATTGGGAATTCCACGTAATTTGTCGCATGGAGTCTGAATTTATACTCAGTGACGTATATATGTATACTACTCAGTAGTGTCTGCGGGGTGGTATTCTGGAAACTAAAGTTTATTTATCTTGGCTAGTATCAACCGATTTTTCCGGTGGGTACTATCAAGATTTTGATTTCAAATTGTGTGGAAATTATATAAGAAGCAGTAAACAGATTTGGGTGGTACCTACTTAAGTGAATCAAAGAAATCAATAGTAACAATGTGGTATTAGAGTAGTAAACTGACATGATAATGTCAGTTGGTACTAACGAAACGTGACAAAAAATCATAAAAGTGACAATAGTGTTACATTTAAGTATCATAGTAGTAAACTGACATGGGTTGTCAGTTGATACTATCAATAAAATTCTAAGTAGTAAACTGACATGATTTGTCAGTTGGTACTAACAATATAATTCTAAGTAGTAAACTGGCATGATTTGTCAGTTGGTACTATTAATAAAATTCTAAGTAGTAAACTGACATGATTTGTCAGTTGGTACTAACAATAAAATTCTAAGTAGTAAACTGGCATGATTTGTCAGTTGGTACTATCAATAAAATTCTAAGTAGTAAACTGACATCATTTGTTAGTTGGTACTATCAATAAAATTCTAAGTAGTAAACTGACATGATTTGTCAGTTGGTACTAACAATAAAATTCTAAGTAGTAAACTGATATGATTTGTCAGTTGGTACTATCAATAAAATTCTAAGTAGTAAACTGACATGATTTGTCAGTTGGTACTATCAATAAAATTCTAAGTAGTAAACTGACATGATTTGTCAGTTGGTACTAACAATAAAATTCTAAGTTGTAAACTGATATGATTTGTCAGTTGGTACTATCAATAAAATTCTAAGTAGTAAACTGACATGATTTGTCAGTTGGTACTATCAATAAAATTCTAAGTAGTAAACTGACATGATTTGTCAGTTGGTACTAACAATAAAATTCTAAGTAGTAAACTGATATGATTTGTCAGTTGGTACTATCAATAAAATTCTAAGTAGTAAACTGACATGATTTGTCAGTTGGTACTAACAATAAAATTCTAAGTAGTAAACTGGCATGATTTGTCAGTTGGTACTAACAATAAAATTCTAAGTAGTAAACTGACATGATTTGTCAGTTGGTACTATCAATAAAATTCTAAGTAGTAAACTGACATGATTTGTCAGTTGGTACTAACAATAAAATTCTAAGTAGTAAACTGATATGATTTGTCAGTTGGTACTATCAATAAAATTCTAAGTTGTAAACTGACATGATTTGTCAGTTGGTACTATCAATAAAATTCTAAGTAGTAAACTGACATGATTTGTCAGTTGGTACTAACAATAAAATTCTAAGTAGTAAACTGGCATGATTTGTCAGTTGGTACTAACAATAAAATTCTAAGTAGTAAACTGACATGATTTGTCAGTTGGTACTATCAATAAAATTCTAAGTAGTAAACTGACATGATTTGTCAGTTGGTACTAACAATAAAATTCTAAGTAGTAAACTGGCATGATTTGTCAGTTGGTACTAACAATAAAATTCTAAGTAGTAAACTGACATGATTTGTCAGTTGGTACTATCAATAAAATTCTAAGTAGTAAACTGACATGATTTGTCAGTTGGTACTAACAATAAAATTCTAAGTAGTAAACTGACATGATTTGTCAGTTGATACTATCAATGAAATTCTAAGTAGTAAACTGGCATGATTTGTCTGTTGGTACTAACAATAAAATTTAATGTGAATCAAAAGATTCACAAATGTAACAATATGGTGTTACATAAATAGGTACCTAAGTAGTAATCTGACATAATTTGTCAGTTGGTACTAACAATAAAATTTAATCTGAATGGAATCACAAAAGTAACAGTATAATGTTACATTCATGTACTTAAGTAGTAAACTGACATAATTTGTCAGTTGGTACTAACAAAAAAAAAAAAGTAGTAAACTGATTTGGATCTGTCGGTTGGTACTAAAAAGTAGGGTGTTGTTATAGGTCACCCAAAATGTCTCGTATTTCACCTCTTGAAGCGTTTAAAATATGAAAAAAAAAAGAAATATGAAAGACTTAATAACATAATTAAAAAAATGTAAAAAATACAAGAAACAACAAAATTACTTTACAAAAAATATTCAATTAAGGAAGGAGCGTGTTTCTCTTGTTAATAAATTAAGTATCTATCAGATAAACTTGGAAGATAGTATAAAAATTTATGAAATGGATACTCAGCACTTACAGTCTGAAATACAGGTATTGAATCAGTCACTTAAATCTATTAACAAATAAATATAAAAGCTCTAAAAATCAAATCATAGAGCATAATATTCTTGCAACAAAGTGGACTTGCTGACTCTTAGCAACACTCGGTGTTCGGTTCCTGCCAGAGGGAATCCAGTCCAGTTTCCCTTCAGCTTGAGGCAACGGAGGACCCGTTACAAGCTGTTAGGGCTCAGGACTGTATCACCAGCCAGGAAGTAATACCTGACATTGTACAAAACATTGACATACAGCCTGAGAATAATAGTAATAGTTTTATTTCTTATAATCGTGATGAGTGTCAGTCAGTGATGTTTTCTGACAATATAGGTAGAGGGTTTGGTAGTTTAATTAGTAATAAAATGAGTTATTGTACTCAAAATTATTAGAAGTCGAAATGTTTCTCGAAAAAACAAGTTTTGTTGTTATCTGTTTTACTGAACATTGATTGAAGGACTATCAAATGCTCATTAATTATGAAAATTACAGTGTTGTTAGTTGTTTTTAATTGCAAAACTATGCTACGTGGAGGTTCCCTAACACTAATAAGCAATTATTTAAAATGTAATCAACGTAATGACATAGTAGGTCTCTCGGTTGAACATTGCATAGAACTGTGTTGAGCTGGATAAGCATGTAATAGTGTGTTTATAGACCCCCTCTTATTTGAATGGAAGATTTTCTGGCAAAGCTTTCAGTAAGAAATAAAACAGCAATTATTTGTGATGATTTAAATATCACTATTTTGGAAGAATATTGTAATAGTAGTACCTAGGTTATTAAATCTTTCGATTTAACCAATATCTTTGCAGAACCTATTAGAGTAACTCCAACGTCTGCTACTTGTATTGATAATATTTTCTGCAGTTGTGATTATTTTGATAAAGCCATAGTTATTGTCTGCCATCTGATCACAGTGGACAGACGGTAACTTTTAGGTGTAGCACAATTGAGCAACAAGTTCAGATTAAATTTAGACCAATAACGACAAATAAATTATATAGATTTAATAGTTCCTTAGACAACAAGTTAAGTGTGATGTGAATGAGTCCTAATATAGACGAAATGAATGCCAACCAATTGTACGAATATTTCTTTTCAATAGTTCACAGAGAATTAAATAAACATTTTAAAAAGAAAACAAAGAATAGTTGCCCGAAATTTATATCTAGTGACTGGGCAACTACAGGTATTAGGAAAAGTAGGGAAAGACTTTTTGAACTTTATGGCCAGTCGCTACCTATTCCAAAATTTAAAATAATACTATAGAATATTCCAGACAGAACTCTGGACCCACGGTGACCTTTTGTTGAGATGAAGTAAAATAATTATACCTATGAAATTGCGTCACCAGGTGCTACAAGCTGCTCATGAAGGGCATCCGGGTATTGTGGCGATGAAAGCGCGTCTACAGCAAAATTTGTTAAATGTTGCAAGGGTTGTATCTTGGTATCTGCGCCGTATCGTCCAATGCCAATGGCGGGTCGTGAGTAGCCCTCACAGGCTTGGGTAGATGTCGAAATTGATTTTTCACCTCACACGATCGGAAAGATTCTATTTCTCATTCAAAATCTGACCCAAAACTCCATTTTGCGTGCTAGGGCGCAAAGTGTCTTTCAAAATTCGAACACGCCTTGTATTCAATTATTTTCTACACTGACAGGTGAGCCGCCCCCACATTTCCTCGCTTAGTGAGGTGAAAAGGTGTGTGTTGCACTCGGCAGCAAAGTTATTCTGCGTCTCGAGCCTTTGAAAGCTTCGCTACGCTCAGGATTCTATATTTGAACTTCTTGCTTCGCTCGCGGTTCAATCTTAGAGTATTTCGCTCGCTCAGTTTTCAATTCAAGTGCTCGCGCCAAAAAAAAAAAAAAAAAAAAACAACTTTGCAGCCTTGCATAACTAATAACTATTTTTCCAGACTTGGTACATCAGTTAGTATCTCAGAGATAAAATACCATCCTTAACAGGCAAAGATGCTAATCCTTTTATTTCAGAATTTAGGGACAAAGATAAAATAATGAAAGAAAAGGGGAAAGAGTATGAGGACAGAAAAGAAAAGCCGCAGATATGGAGATAGGAATGGGGAAGGCCGGTCAAAGCTAATTGTAGATGGCGCCACCATAGCATAAGAAATGACGAAACTGGACAAGAACTTAGAAGGAATATAATCCACCTCAAACGGGTGGAGGGACAAAGGACAGTGTGCGAAGATACTAATTCTGAGTCCGAAAAAAACAAGCGAGTTTAGGTCATATATAGTGATAAGATTTTAGAAAAATGTAACTTAAATTCAAAATGCTCATATTTGTATAAAATCTGAATTCTGGACATGTTCGTTCATTTAACGTCTTCCTGTGATACGTAATGTGTTCTATCATGATAATTTACCTTATTGTACTCTGTAAAATGACTTTGTAAAAAACGAATATTTCAAAAGAGTAACCATGGAGTTTCTTGCCGGTTCTTCTCCATGGAATCTACCAACGCGAACCGTGCACGACAAATAATACAATCATTGTCATTTTGTTACAAAAGGAGAGATGTGACGTATAGATACAAATAAACTAGATCGTGGCGCACGGAGATTCGGGCATTCGTTACTCAGGCGTCGGCCTAGGTGGACGTGCGGCACGATCACATGGAAATCTAGTATTTGTTTTACTTACCCCTGTGACGCTGAACGGGGACGTCACAGTTGTGTATTTTGGATCTTCCTATTTGGCTCTGCCATCCCTGTAGCGTATTTCCAAAGGCTATACTATTATAGTCACGAGTCAGACTCTATTCGAATAGCTTTTGTTTCTGTATATTACTCTACAATACCTAATCTATCTCAGTAATAAAATTGACTCTAATGGAATAGCTTTTTGTTTTGATATTTTCAAAGAAAATGCAAGGACAAAATCTAGTTCTATATAATTCATATCACTCGAATAGCTAAGCTTTTGACGAGTTATTTTTAAACATTAAGTACCTACGAACAAAACCTTGTCGAGTAGAGGCTCACTAGCTGTTTTATCACTTGAGGATAGGTAAATTTAATTTTTGGTTAAATTCTTTATTTTAGTTATATAAAATGACTTTATCCCGTAAAACAAAAAATAACAGAGCTAAAATCTCTAAATTACAAAAGGAAACTCCTAGTAAACGCGAGAAGTGCCTAAAAAACAAAGAGAGAGATCCTCTCAATATTAAAGTCAGCTTCCACAAGAAGCTCATAAAGAGCTTATAAAAAGTATTAGCGAACAAGCTAAGTATAAACGTGACAAAGAGTTGCCGTCCATCCGTAATCAGCGATTACAAAAAATGCGAGAGCATGTCGAAAATGTTCGAGAACTCGAATCTCCATTGTCGCGCTCTATGCGGCTCAAAGAAAAGCGTGAGCATGCCAAAAATGTTCGAAATATCGAATCCCCACTGTCGCGCTCTTTGCGGCTCGAACAAATGCGTGAGCATGCAAAAATTGTTCGAGACCTCGAATCTCCACTGTCGCACTCTATGCGGCTCCAACAAATGCGTGAGCATGCAAAAATTTTTCGAGACCTAGAATCTCCACTGTCGCGCTCTATGCGGTTCGAACAAATGCGTGAGCATGCAGCGAGTGTTCGGGAACTCGAATACGAGAATTTCATAATTGTACTAACTAAGAATGAAATTCATTCAGCCAATAGAGCAAGCGGGCTTCCCTTCGGGTTTTAGTACTACCGACCACATTCAGGCTTTAGAACAAGTCATAGAGAAATATCGTGAGTTCAACAAACCACTATACGTGGCTTTTATAGACTAAAGAACAATGAGCATTTTGGTACTTGATCCAATAGCAATCATTGTGGTGTCATTGGATAGATCTTTTAGTCAGGAAAAATATTTACTATGACGACTTGTCCCAAATCCTTGTCCGAAAACCACGGGAAGCCCTCAAAGTTAGTTTTTGGTACTTGATCCAATAGCAATCATTGTGATGTCATTGGATAGATCTTTTTGTCAGGAAAAATATTTACTATGACGACTTGTCCCAAATCCTTGTCCGAAAACCACGGGAAGCCCTCAAAGTTAGTTTTTGGTACTTGATCCAATAGCAATCATTGTTGTGTCATTGGATAGATCTTTTAGTCAGGAAAAATATTTACTATGACGACTTGTCCCAAATCCTTGTCCGAAAACCACGGGAAGCCCTCAAAGTTAGTTTTTGGTACTTGATCCAATAGCAATCATTATTGTGTCATTGGATAGATCTTTTAGTCAGGAAAAATATTTACTATGACGACTTGTCCCAAATCCTTGTCCGAAAACCACGGGAAGCCCTCAAAGTTAGTTTTTGGTACTTGATCCAATAGCAATCATTGTGATGTCATTGGATAGATCTTTTAGTCAGGAAAAATATTTACTATGACGACTTGTCCCAAATCCTTGTCCGAAAACCACGGGAAGCCCTCAAAGTTAGTTTTTGGTACTTGATCCAATAGCAATCATTGTGATGTCATTGGATAGATCTTTTAGTCAGGAAAAATATTTACTATGACGACTTGTCCCAAATCCTTGTCCGAAAACCACGGGAAGCCCTCAAAGTTAGTTGATATCATAATAATGCATTTAGTACCCATCATGGTTGAAAATACGAAAAATAAAAATGTAAAATAACATTATTTAAAACGAGAAATATATTGTGTAACTATTCATGTATAACGACTAACGAATTACCGAGACCCCGGAACGTAAAGGGCTACTGAAGGACACCGTGGATTTTAGTCAGTACGAGTCTGACAGTCCCTCCCGCGCTGGCCTGGGTGCAGGGAGGCCTCATTTGACGATTTTAACACGATAAAAAAAGGCAATGCACTCCGCTGGCAAAATGATCAAAATACCTAGCCGTTCCAATTCGTTCTTTTCCGTTGTGTGTTACAATGGCTATATAATCGATGTTTTGTGACCATACGCTGCCACTAAGACCGATTAAAACATCATGAGCGACATAATGAATGATGGAGAAGAGAAAAGGAACCGACTTCAAAATCAAACACGAAAAAGCATTAAATAACTTTTCTTTCTAATTCCGAAAGAAAAGTTATTTTGACGCCTTTTCGTGTTTACCCTTGTGTAATTATCCCTTTTTAGTTCAGATATTCATCAAAAATCTTCGTTTAACGGCGTCTTTGAAAATCTACAATCCAAGTACGCAAACATGGGTCCATGCGGGCAACGTCACGTGATATTATCTATTATTATTAAATACTAAAACCTTCTCCGGAACGTAACAAACACTTTTCTGAAAACTACATCAAAATCGGTTCAGCTAAACACGAGATAATCAAATGAGAGATCGAGATGGACAAACATACATACATACAGGTCGACATGAGAACCTACTTTTTTTTGAAGACGGTTAATATTAATGTTTAAAAAAAATAACGTTTCTTACTTTTCTTTAATCTTTATTCCAGAGTGTTTATTCATTTTTAACCGACTTCAAAAAAGTAGCTTCTCAGTTCGACCTGTATGTTTTTATGTATGTATGATTGTCCGCTATTATCTCGCGTTTAGCTGAACCAATTTTGATGCGGTTATTAGCCGACTTCAAAAAAAGTAGGTTCTCAGTTCGACCTGTATGTATGTTTGTCGGCGATTATCTCGCGCATGGCTGAACGGATTTTGATGGGGTTTTCAGGAAAGTGTTCATTACATTCTGGAGAAGGTTTAAGTACTTATATAACAATAATGGATATTTTGTGTAGTTGCCCGCATAGATCCGTTTTTGTTGCTTACTAGGATTGTAGATTTTCAAAGACGCCGATTATTATGAAGATTTTTGTTGAATATCTGAATTAAAAACAGAGTAAAATAAAACTGTTTGAAAAATAAGGAAACGACTTCAAAACCAAACACGAAAAAGCGTTAAATAACTTTTCTTTCGGAAGTCGGTCGCAAAAGTCGATAAAATGAAAAACAAAGCCACCGACTTCCGAACGAAAAGTTATTTTACGCTTTTCCGTGTATGGTTTTGAAGTCGGTTTCTTTTTTTCAAAAAGTTTTCCCTCCTCGGGTCGGTTTCCTCAATGCTGAGGGTCGTGACCACCTTCTTGCTACAGCAGTTTATTGCGCACTACTCGACGCCATCTGTCCCGATCTGCCGCCGAGTGCAGAGCTTTGTGGACCGTTGTGTCGAGAGCGGTGCGGATCTGGTCAGTCCAACGTGTCGGGCTTCTACCACGTGGTCTTTTGCCTTCCACCTTGCCAGTGACTATTAACCTTTCTGGGTTATCGTCCTTCTTCCTGGCAATGTGGCCAAAGTATTCAAGAATCCTTCGTAGGCAGATGGTAGAGAGCCTCGTCTTTATGTCTAGCTCTTGAAGGATTGACACGTTGGTGCGATGTGCTGTCCAGGGGATCCCCAGCATCTTTCGCCAGCACCACATCTCGAAAGCATCAATACGATCGCGATCAGCTTTCTTCAGGGTCCAAGTTTCAGCACCGTACGAGAATATGGAGAACACCAGGGTGCGCACAAGATTGGTCTTGGTTTTCAGGGAGATGCTTTTGTTCTTCCATATCTTTTGAAGCTGTGCCATGGCCCCCTTTGCCATCCCAATTCTCCTTCGTATTTCGTGTTCACATGAGCCATTACAACTAATGCTTGAGCCATGGTATACAAAGTTATCAACTATCTCCAAGTCAAGTTTCCCAGTGAGCTCAAGCTTGCCTGTACGATCTATGACCATGATCTTGGTTTTGGACCTGTTTATCGAGAGCCCCAGTTCCCAAAAAGTTTTAGTACCTATTAATCAACACATATGATTTTATGCAAGACAACGATATATATGACTATTATCTTAACTAAATCAAACAGAAACGAAAAAAAAATAAAAAAAATGTATTAAATACTTAACACAAAATAACTCCGTTCCGACAACAAATGGAGACAAGCGACTCGGTTATCATTAATCCTTGTAAAAAGACCTTTCCAATGATATATTTATTATGGTTATTGGGTCGAGTACCAGGCTTCATACATTTTTGCCCATTCTCCTTTGTACTCTAAAGCTTTTGACAGTATTAGCCATCACTCAATTTGGAACGCCTTGAAAATGTTCGGATTTAACCAAACATATATGTGTCGAACAATCGATATCAGAAGGGGCGCGATATCGGAAATAATACTCACAAAACCTTCGTTAACACTTTTAGTTACTTGCTAACACACACTGAATACAAAATAATCAAGGATGTCCGAGATATGGCTCGATTAAAAACTTAGGAACTCGGGAAGTTTATCGTGGACGACGTGGCGTGACCAAAATGTCTACACAGCTTGACGGACCGATTCAAAGTGTTCACTTCACTCAACTGTCCGTCCAAGTGGCCTACCCCACACAGGTTTGCCAACATATCTGTCAACGTCAGTACTTGTCAACGTCGAATGCCTGATTAAACTTCCGAATCGATATTCGACTCGACTATTCGCTCGGTGTTGCCATTACTCCACGCTAAGCATCCCCAAGTTTAATAACTTGGCATTCCTAAACGTTATCTGTCAAATCTAACTTCATAGTTCCACCAATGAGAGACAGATGGCGTTATTCTAAATTAACACTAATCAATAAAGATTCTAAATTGCGTTTCTGTTTTGATTCCACACTAACGATAATAGATGGCGTTATTCTAAATTAACAATAATCCATAGAGATTCCAAATTGTGTTTCTGTTTTGATTCCTCGGCAATGACAATAGATGGCATTATTCTGAATTATTGTGCTTCTGTGTTGGTTCTGCGACATATGTATAAATATCTTATCATTATATTTACTCAAAAAGTCAAAGCTGCGTGAAACTCGAAACTAGAGGTAAATCTGGGAACACCCAAATACTCCGAAATATTTTATTCCGAATTTCGGTATTCCGATTTTCAAAACTCCGAATATCATAATACCTAAAAATTACAATATCTATTATTAAGATTCACGAAATTTATTTAACCGAAAGTCGTATATCCGATTTCTTAGTTTTCCGATTTTCACATATTCGAAAAATGTAATGCTCGATGAGTTCTCATTCCGAAAAACGAAATTCCGATTTTCAATATTCCGAATAAACTGATTTTTTCGGAATATTGAAAATCGGAATTTCGTTTCTCGTTCTACAAAGTCAGTGCCAGAAACGAATTGCTGCAAAACCGGCTCCACGTAGTTTTGTCTACCGTACTCTTAGAGAGTTATTTAAGCCTGTGTAGGCGCGGAGTGGCGAGGCGTATCCTCTGGACTTTGACTGTTTGCCTTCAGGATTGTTATTGTTATTAGGAGAACTTAGGATCCATGAGCGAGCGAAGCGAGCTCGGGACTTGGGGCACCCCGACTCGGACAGGTTAGGTTCGAAGGGGAAGGCGGGGTCTGAAAGACCCCGCCATCCCCTTCGTGTTAGGTTACTTTAAACCTTGCTCACAGAAATAGGAGCCCCGCGAAGCGGGGCTCCGTTGACCTACCTTGGTAGGTGATAGTCAACAAATTGACCAAGGATGCAAGAGCGAGCGAAGCGAGCTCGGGACTGGGGGCACCCCGACTCGGACAGGTTAGGTTCGAAGGGGATGGCGGGGTCTTTCAGACCCCGCCTTCCCCTTCGTGTTAGGTTACTTTAAACCTTGCTCACAGAAATAGGAGCCCCGCGAAGCGGGGCTCCGTCGACCTACCTTGGTAGGTGGTAGTCAACAAATTGACCAAGGATGCAAGAGCGAGCGAAGCGAGCTCGGGACTGGGGCCACCCCGACTCGGACAGGTTAGGTTCAAAGTGGATGGCGGGGTCTTTCAGACCCCGCCTTCCCCTTCGTGTTAGGTTACTTTAAACCTTGCTCACAGAAATAGGAGCCCCGCGAAGCGGGGCTCCGTCGACCTACCTTGGTAGGTGGTAGTCAACAAATTGACCAAGGATGCAAGAGCGAGCGAAGCGAGCTCGGGACTGGGGGCACCCCGACTCGGACAGGTTAGGTTCGAAGGGGATGGCGGGGTCTTTCAGACCCCGCCTTCCCCTTCGTGTTAGGTTACTTTAAACCTTGCTCACAGAAATAGGAGCCCCGCGAAGCGGGGCTCCGTCGACCTACCTTGGTAGGTGGTAGTCAACAAATTGACCAAGGATGCAAGAGCGAGCGAAGCGAGCTCGGGACTGGGGCCACCCCGACTCGGACAGGTTAGGTTCGAAGTGGATGGCGGGGTCTGAAAGACCCCGCCATCCCCTTCGTGTTAGGTTACTTTGAACCTTGCTCACAGAAATAGGAGCCCCGCAAAGCGGGGCTCCGTCGATCTACCTTGGTGGTAATCAACAAATTGATCAAGGATGTAAGAGCGAGCGAAGCGAGTTTGGGATTGGGGACACCCCGACTCGGACAGGTTAGGTTCGAGTTAGGTTAAGCTAACAGAAATAGGAGCCCCGCAAAGCGGGGCTCCGTTGAACCACCTTAGTGGTAATATAACTCAGGAATTCAGGATGCGATAGCGAGCAAATTGTGTCTTGGGGCACCCCGACTCTGACAGCTTTCGTTCTTCTCACAGGGATTTTTTGTAATATTATGAAAACGTAACTCAAAAATAAATTATTTTAATTACTAAAAAAAAAATTATAAAAGAAATTATTATCATTGAAAAGAAAATATTCAAAAGAAATTCTTTTATTGAAAAGTTAGGAGGCATTTTGACAAGGCGTTTTAAAAGCATACTTTTCTCTGATAAGCGATTAAATTTTCGGAATTCTAATTATTCGGAATTTTAATAATCGGAATTTTAACCATCGGAATTCGTGTTTTTGATGTTTCGGAAAATTATTAATTCGGAATTTTTGATATTCGGTCTATTGAAACTCGGTATTTTGAAAATAGTAATTATAAATGTTAGGAATGTTGAAATTTCGGAATTATGAAAATAGGAATAATGATCAATCGGAGTTGTTATATTAGGAATTTTGAACCATTCGGAATTATGAAAATCGGTATTTTGAAATTCGTATTTATGAATTTCGGAATAAAGTTTTTCGTATTATCGTAGTGTACCCGGTAAATCTATAAATATAGAAAGAGGTGTACGACAAGGTGACCCGTTATCACCGAAATTGTTCATTGCCGTGCTCGAAAACATATTTCGGAATTTAGACTGGTCACATAAAGGTATTAAAACAACCAAATACTCCGAAATATTTTATTCCGAATTTCGGTATTCCGATTTTCAAAACTCCGAATATCATAATACCTAAAAATTACAATATCTATTACTAAGAATCACGAAATTTATTTAACCGAAAGTCGTATATCCAATTTCTTAGTTTTCCGATTATCACATATTCGAAAAATGTAATGCTCGATGAGTTCTCATTCCGAAAAACGAAATTCCGATTTTCAATATTCCGAATAAACTGTTTTTTTCGGAATATTGAAAATCGGAATTTCAATTCTCATTCTACAAAGTCAGTGCCAGAAACGAATTGCTGCAAAACTGGCTCCACGTAGTTTTGTCTACCGTACTCTTAGAGAGTTATTTAAGCCTGTGTAGGCGCGAAGTGGTGAGGCGTATCCTCTGGACTTTGACTGTTTGCCTTCAGGATTGTTATTGTCATTAGGAGAACTTAGGATCCATGAGCGAGCGAAGCGAGCTCGGGACTTGGGGCACCCCGAATCGGACAGGTTAGGTTACTTTAAACCTTGCTCACAGAAATAGGAGCCCCGCGAAGCGGGGCTCCGTCGATCTACCTTGGTAGGTGGTAGTCAATAAATTGACCAAGGATGCAAGAGCGAGCGAAGCGAGCTCGGGACTGGGGGCACCCCGACTCGGACAGGTTAGGTTCGAAGGGGATGGCGGGGTCTGAAAGACCCCGCCATCCCCTTCGTGTTAGGTTACTTTAAACCTTGCTCACAGAAATAGGAGCCCCGCGAAGCGGGGCTCCGTCGATCTACCTTGGTAGGTGGTAGTCAACAAATTGACCAAGGATGCAGGAGCGAGCAAAGCGAGCTCGGGACTGGGGGCACCCCAACTCGGACAAGTTAGGTTCGAAGGGGATGGCGGGGTCTGAAAGACCCCGCCATCCCCTTCGTGTTAGGTTACTTTGAACCTTGCTCACAGAAATAGGAGCCCCGCCAAGCGGGGCTCCGTCGATTTACCTTGGTAGGTGGTTATCAACAAATTGACCAAGGATGCAAGAGCGAGCGAAGCGAGCTTGGGACTGGGGGCACCCCGACTCGGACAGGTTAGGTTTGAAGGGGATGGCGGGGTCTGAAAGACCCCGCCATCCCCTTCGTGTTAGGTTACTTTAAACCTTGCTCACAGAAATAGGAGCGGCTCCGTCGACCTACCTTGGTGGTAATCAACAAATTGATCAAGGATGTAAGAACGAGCGAAGCGAGCTCGGGATTGGGGACACCCCGACTCGGACAGGTTAGGTTCGAGTTAGGTTAAGCTAACAGAAATAGGAGCCCCGCAAAGCGGGGCTCCGTTGAACCACCTTAGTGGTAATATAACTCAGGAATTCAGGATGCGATAGCGAGCAAATTGTGTCTTGGGGCACCCCGACTCTGACAGCTTTCGTTCTTCTCACAGGGGTTTTTTGTAATATTATGAATGAAAATACGTAACTCAAAAATAAATTATTTTAATTACTCAAAAAAAAAATTATAAAAGAAATTATTGTCATTGAAAAGAAAATATTCTTATTCAAAAGAAATTCTTTTATTAAAAAGTTAAGAGGCATTTTGACAAGGCGTTTTAAAAGCATACTTTTCTCTGATAAGCGATTAAATTTTCGGAATTCTAATTATTCGGAATTTTAATAATCGGAATTTTAACCATCGGAATTCGTGTTTTTAATGTTTCGGAAAATTTTTAATTCGGAATTTTTGATATTCGGTCTATTGAAACTCGGTATTTTGAAAATAGTAATTATAAATGTTAGGAATATTGAAATTTCGGAATTATGAAAATAGGAATAATGATCAATCGGAGTTGTTATATCAGGAATTTTGAACCATTCGGAATTATGAAAATCGGTATGTTGAAATTCGTATTTATGAATTTCGGAATAAAGTTTTTCGTATTATCGTAGTGTACCCTAAAATAGGTGATCGCATCCTAAACCATCTAAGGTTCGCCGATGACATCGCTATAATAGCTGAAACACCTGTAGACTTGGAAGATATTTAACACAACGCATCTGCGAATCGACGGCCCCAAGGTACCAATCTACATTTCAGATAATTTGCCCCCAAAAGTGCGAAAGTTATTTTTTCTTGCACGAGACTTCGCCGCCCAGCATAAATATAAGCACTGTTGGTCAGCATATGGAAAGATTTACTTGCGCAAGGAAGACGGTGCTAAACGTTTCACAGTGAACTCTGAAAAAGACTTTGCTAAGATTTCTGAAATCTGACTATGTACTAAATATGTTGTACCTATGAAACTTCTCTGTACTAAATATGTCGTACCTGTAAAACTCTGCATGACTTATTATACTTATGTTAAGATTTTTTACTGTAAATTTTCGCAAACTTTTTCTTATTATGCAACACTTACTTGCCCACATACATACACATTCAAACAATCACACAACCCTAATTGTCTACATATCTCACAGCTCGTACAGGGTCTAAGGATTCGAGGAGTGGTTGTCTTTATATTAATAACAAATCTCGTTTTATTTGATCTTACGCCTGTCAGCCATTCATTAATCACATTGAATTTCTGGAGTGTCTATCATATTTTTATAAAACTGAACCTAATACTTTGGCCTCCTGCTATCAAGCCATACTATTCGATAATTTAAATGTTAATGAAATGGTGAATACCCTAGATAACGTTACTTTTTCAAATGTGGTTTCATGCCAACCAGATGAGTGTTCTGCCTTATTACCCTTAAGTAATACACGTCTAACAATTGTATCCCAAAATATTCGTAGTGTTAATGCTAATTATACAGGGTTTTTAACACTACTAGAGAGAATTAAAGTACCGTGTGATGTCATCATTTTGTCAGAATGTTGGCTGTCCCAAGACCCAGAAATTCCGATTTTAGATGGATACATCTCCTATAAATCATCAAAAACATTTAACCAGAACGACGGAGTTATTGTTTATGTTAGGGATGTTTTGGCTAACGTAATAATTAAAGAACCCGATGTGGCCGACGCAAACTGTTTGATAGTTACACTTGGAACCGACACAGCCGTGGTCGCTGTATACAGGCCATATGCATTTAGGGACCCATCAAATTTTATTCAATCAATGGACTGTGTTCTCTCTGATCTCAAATCATTTAGGAACATTGTACTCATGGGTGACATAAACATCGATATTGCTAACAATAATAAAGATTCTTACTCTTTGGATTATTTGGATCTCTTAGCTCATCATGGACTCTTCCCGGGACATACTTTGCCAACTCATGGTTCTACATGTCTTGATCATGCAAACATAAAAACAAATTTTTCAAGCACTGTCTTGGTACTGGAATCCACTCTGACGGATCATTTTGCAATCGTTCTATCTCTCTCAACGAATAAAATAGCAACATTACATCCCCCCAAAATTACGATAATAGACCAGGATAAGCTTGCAAATGATATGCATAATGTAAATTTTGACTTAGTCTATTCAACAAATGATCCCAATTTGGCTACCAAACATTTGATTGAACCTATTCTACTTGTTTTGTCTAAGAACACAAAAACTATTTCGATATCTCGCAGGCGCAGGCCGTTTAAACCCTGGATTACTCAAGGACTACTAAAATGCATGCGCCATAGAGACAATTTAAGTAAAAAATCAAAAAATGATCCTTCTAATGAAGTCCTAAAAATATCCTATAAAAGGTATCGAAATTTTTGCGCCAACCTCTTACATAAGGCTAAAAGAGATTATGAGAAACTAGAATTTAAAAAAGCGGGTAAAAACTCTAAGCAATTGTGGAAAGTTATTAGAAACGTTACGAACATAAACAAAGTCAAATCCTCAGCCGTTGAACTTTTAGACCATCATAGAGATAAGCAGGACATCATTAATGAAATCAATTTTTATTTTGCCAATGTAGGTAGAAAACTGGCGGAGAAAATACATAGTGATCCTCAGCCTTTAACCCCTCCGGTATCTCATACCGGATCCTTTGTTTTGCTAGATACTGATGAATTGGAGGTGGAACGTTTAATTCTATCACTTAAGAGTGACTGTGCGACCGGTTGGGATGGCATTTCCTCTGGTTTTCTTAAACAATATAGCAAAATTATTGTCCCTCCGCTGACGTATATTTGTAACTTGAGCCTTAATACGGGCATCTTTCCGGATTCTTTTAAAAAAGCTGTTCTCCATCCTATATACAAATCTGGGGATCGTGACCGAGTCGAAAATTACAGGCCCATTTCAGTTCTACCTGCGATGTCCAAGATATTAGAAAAAATTATTAACACGAGGCTTATCGCATATTTGGAGACGCGAAACCTGTTGTCCACAAATCAATTTGGTTTTAGGAAAAATTTGTCGACTGCCGATGCTGTCCACAAACTGGTTAACCATATAGCTCAGAAACTGGATAGCAGGCAAAAATGCGTTGCGTTGTTCCTCGATCTAGCAAAGGCATTCGACACGGTCTCGATTCCCATCCTAATATCTAAACTAGAATGTCTGGGCATTCGAGGAGTCCAGCTTTCCCTATTTCGAAGCTATCTTACTGACAGATTACAGACTGCTAAGATTGGGACCTATTGCAGTTCTGATTTGCATATTTCATTTGGGGTGCCCCAAGGCAGTGTTCTTGGCCCGAGCCTGTTTTTGATTTATATGAATGACTTGTGTACTCTCGCCCTGGAAAATGGTGCAATGTTTTCCTATGCGGACGATACAGCACTTGTATTTTCGGCGGAAACCTGGGAAGAAACTTATCGCCTCGCACAAAAAGGTTTTGACAGGGTTAGTGTATGGCTAAAGAATAACTTGCTCACTTTGAATATCACAAAAACAAAAATACTAAATTTCTCAATCCGTAACTCGAATATGGCACTAGCCAACTCATTGAACGTCAATGCTAAGTCTTGCCAATCCAGTAGCAATAATAATGCACATGATGAAAGTCCCCTCAACATTGAAAAGCTCACGTCCATAAAGTACCTTGGCATAGTGATTGACTGCAACCTAACATTTAGAGAATACTTAGTGCACTTATCAAATAGACTACGCAAGCTTATCTACATCTTTAAGCAACTACGTCATTCAGCTGATCCAGTCGTCTTGAAAATGGTTTACCAAGCAATGTGCCAATCAATAATAACATATTGCATCTCTTCCTGGGGCGGGGCTGCCAAAACCTACTTCATACAGATAGAACGTGCGCAAAGAGCTATTCTTAAGGTATGCTGCTTTAAACCACGGCTTTATCCCACAGTCAAGCTATATGAATACTGCCAAGTCTTAACTGTTCGGCAGTTATTCATACTGACCACTGCCCTCAAACAGCACACCATTACTAAGTACTCTCGGGAATCCACTCGCCGTAACCATATTGTTGCAACAGCCACTCCACTTAGGACTTCCTTTAGTCATAGGTTCTTTATATTCCTCGGACCGTACCTTTATAATAAATTACATCAAATTTTGGCCCTACACCCATTGAATAAACATAATTATAAAACGGTACTTCAAACTTGGCTGCAAAATCAATCATACACGGCGACAGAAGCCCTCATGGATGTTCCAGTTTAATTTCTAAATAACCTATAGGTACACTCACAATCACATACACTCCTCTACATACACACGATCATACATATACAATCTCACACGTACCTAATACATACATAAAAACACTAAACTTGCGAAACTAGGTTGGTTATATCATTCTTTCTTTTTATTTTAAATTTATGTTTCAGTTTTTTGTTTTCGAATCACTCACTTTTTTGGAAATTTTTATTTTAATCTAATATTTTATAAATAAATGTAGCACTAAGCAAAAATCAGTTTTGCATCTTGAAAGAGGTGGGGACCTGGTGACCTGTATGACAGGTGTTACTCTACCTACCACAGGCACCAGCGATCCACAACCAGAATCTGTTCAATCTAACTAGTATTTTTGTATTCTTTTGTATCGTGTTTTTTTGGTTTGTGGTGAGAAATAAATGTTATTTTATTTTTTTTATTTATTTTTTTATATGATACAGACACTTGACCAAGAAAGTACAAAAATCGGTTTAGAAATGAATGCACAAAAGACTAAAATAATGACCAATAGTTACAAGAAGCCTATTAGAGTAAATGACAATACCATAGACTACGTCGAGAACTACATTTACTTAGGAAAGCAGATATCTTTTAACAACTCTAGCAACGAAGACAAAATCTCAAGTAGAATAGCACTTGCATGGGAGAGATTCTGGTCATTAAAAGAAATCTTAAAAGGTAACTACAGTCTACTAATGAAGAAAATCGTAATGGACACTTGCGTCTTACCATGTCTATTATACAGCTGCCAAACCTGGACCTTTACAGAAAAAGCGAAATAAAAGATTACGAGCAATCAGAGAGCAATGGAAAGAAGTATTTTAAACATTAGAAAAATACAGAAAATACGAAGTGAAAGGGTAAGAAAGAAAACCAAGGTCACCGACGCACTAACGCATGCACTGACATTAAAATGGAAATGGGCTGGACATATTGCACGATATACCGATAGAAGATGGACCACAGAAACAACGCGTTGAAAGGGACCAACAGGAAAACGAAATGTAGGCAGACCCATAAAACGGTGGGCTGATGAGATAGTAGAAACTGCAGGAAAACAATTAATAGAGAAAGCTAAAGATAGGAACTTATGGAAGAAATTGGAAGAGGCCTTCACCCAATCTGGGATCCATATCTCAAAAAATAAAGACATACGAGTACAACAACATAGATGTTATTTTTTAACAGATGTTTACTTTTTTAAAGGATTAGAAATAAATGGCAATTTTATTTTATTTTATTTAACAATGAAATTCCCGTAAGCGATAAATTCATTCTATGCAAAAACTAAAAATAGTAAAGTAAAAAAAAATATTTAAAAAACAAAAAACCCGACTGCG
Source organism: Agrotis exclamationis (assembly GCA_950005045.1). Classification (NCBI taxonomy): domain Eukaryota; kingdom Metazoa; phylum Arthropoda; class Insecta; order Lepidoptera; family Noctuidae; genus Agrotis; species Agrotis exclamationis. The sequence continues at coordinate 21,678,459 of OX465415.1, read as the reverse complement.
TGAAAAATGTGAAATAACTAAAAGATAAAAACAAGCTAAGAAATATATTTTTTTTGGTTTCTAAGCGATCGTGGTGGACAATTTTCACAAACGCAGTCAGAGGCATCAAATGTTCACACCACGACAATGGTGTAGAGTTAACCAATACTGAGTCATCGTGTACACTGTGTCTGTGAATGAATAGAAGACTGAATGGGATATAATTAGGATAAGAAGAAGCTTGTGCAGCTTCTTCTTCTTATCTCAATTAAATTGCGGTAAGAATATACAAATAAAAGGCAAGGAAGATTATGGATTACACTTACAAAGAAAGACATGCGGCCGATGATAGAACGTATTGTGTATATTTGATGCCTCCGACTGCGTTTGTGAAAATTGTCCACCACGATCGCTTAGAAACCAAAAAAAATATATTTCTTAGCTTGTTTTTATCTTTTAGTTATTTCACATTTTTCACGCAGTCGGGTTTTTTGTTTTTTAAATAATTTTTTCATTGTTTGATTATTTTTATTTGTGATGGGATGTAATCGGTTTTATTTTAAGAAAATCATTTTTTTATTAGGCATTAAAAAGCATAATATGAGATACAATTATGACATTGTTGCTTTATTTAATGAAACAAAAACTTAAGCAGGATTAGGTGTATTTTAGTGAAATTTTACGTTCTTATGTTGGTTTATCGACTTTATTAAGGACGCGTTTACGAATCTGACAAAAATAAGCAGTTTTTCGGTGCATTTTGCGGCAAAATGATACAAAACCAAATGTAACTAATAATAACCACAGATAAATTACTCCTTAATCTTCAAATGGTAGCAATTTTTTATTCGAAAATTTTGGTTTATAATATTGTAAAAAGTAATTTCCGTTACCTCTTCACACAAATTTGACGACATCGTACTGACTTTAGGGACATTTTTCTTTTATTTAATAACATAAATTTATGTATTTAAAAATATTTTATGTAAGCAGACATGTTCAACTCAAAAAGGTAGCAAAAAAAAACTAACAAAATGTTACAATACGCTCAAAAAACGAAAAAATTGAGTCTTATTTTTTCACATATTTAGCGGTAACATGTGATTCTTATTGGATTGAAATAAGGGTTATTTTACTGGTCACTGTCTTGATTTATTGCACAAAAATTTGTAATGAAATATTAGTCTGCGCTCGGCCGCCGTCGTGAGTGGACACTGTGACGCTTGTAAGCAGCTCCTCGTATAGGAAAAGATCGCTGTACGAATACAAAATATTTGACCTAACAAACTTGATCCTTCACGCATTCTGCACGGACTACGGACAACCAAGGTAAGATTTTATTCACAGTTTCTTATATGTACTTATAAATTTCATATTTAGTTTCGGACTTGATGGAGTGACCTGAAATGTACTTCGAAGACTGCTACTGGAACTAATAGACGAGTAGAGCAAGGTGTGTCGAGTTTGGGCTCGTTTTGTTAGTTATGTTGAGACCTTACCTCCGGACTTGATGGACAGACCTGCAGGTGTACTTCGAAGACTGCTACTAGAACTAATAGACGAGTAGAGCTAGATGTGTCGTGTTTGGGCTCGTTTTGTTAGTTATGATGAGATCTTACCTCCGGACTTGAGGGACTGACCTGAAGGTCTACTTCTGTGACTCCGACTGGAACTCCTCGACGGATCGAACTAGATGTGTCGTGTTTGGGCTCGTTTTGTTAGTTATGATGAGACCTTACCTCTTGTCTTGATGGATTGACCTGAAGGTCTACTTCTGTGACTCCTACTGGAACTCCTCGACGGATCGAACTAGATGTGTCGTGTTTGGGCTCGTTTTGTTAGTTATGATGAGATCTTACCTCCGGACTTGAGGGACTGACCTGAAGGTCTACTTCTGTGACTCCTACTGGAACTCCTCGATGGATCGAAATAGATGTGTCGTGTTTGGGCTCGTTTTGTTAGTTATGATGAGATCTTACCTCCGGACTTGAGGGACTGACCTGAAGGTCTACTTCTGTGACTCCTACTGGAACTCCTCGACGGATCGAACTAGATGTGTCGTGTTTGGGCTCGTTTTGTTAGTTATGATGAGATCTTACCTCCAGACTTGATGGAGTGACCTGAACGTCTACTTCGGTGATTGTAACTGGAACTCAGCGACGGATCGAACTAGATGTGTCGTGTTTGGGCTCGTTTTGTTAGTTATGATGAGATCTTACCTCCGGACTTGAGGGACTGACCTGAAGGTCTACTTCTGTGACTCCTACTGGAACTCCTCGACGGATCGAACTACATGTGTCGAGTTTGGGCTCGTTTTGTTAGTTATGTTGAGACCTTACCTCCGGACTTGATGGACAGACCTGCAGGTGTACTTCGAAGACTGCTACTAGAACTAATAGACGAGTAGAGCTAGATAAGTCGTGTTTGGGCTCGTTTTGTTAGTTATGATGAGATCTTACCTCCGGACTTGAGGGACTGACCTGAAGGTCTACTTCTGTGACTCCGACTGGAACTCCTCGACGGATCGAACTAGATGTGTCGTGTTTGGGCTCGTTTTGTTAGTTATGATGAGACCATACCTCCTGTCTTGATGGATTGACCTGAAGGTCTACTTTTGTGACTCCTACTGGAACTCCTCGACGGATCGAACTAGATGTGTCGTGTTTGGGCTCGTTTTGTTAGTTATGATGAGATCTTACCTCCGGACTTGAGGGACTGACCTGAAGGTCTACTTCTGTGACTCCTACTGGAACTCCTCGATGGATCGAAATAGATGTGTCGTGTTTGGGCTCGTTTTGTTAGTTATGATGAGATCTTACCTCCGGACTTGAGGGACTGACCTGAAGGTCTACTTCTGTGACTCCTACTGGAACTCCTCGACGGATCGAACTAGATGTGTCGTGTTTGGGCTCGTTTTGTTAGTTATGATGAGATCTTACCTCCAGACTTGATGGAGTGACCTGAACGTCTACTTCGGTGATTGTAACTGGAACTAACGACGGATCGAACTAGATGTGTCGTGTTTGGGCTCGTTTTGTTAGTTATGATGAGATCTTACCTCCGGACCTGAGGGACTGACCTGAAGGTCTACTTCTGTGACTCCTACTGGAACTCCTCGACGGATCGAACTACATGTGTCGAGTTTGGGCTCGTTTTGTTAGTTATGTTGAGACCTTACCTCCGGACTTGATGGAGAGACCTGCTGGTGTACTTCGAAGACTGCGACTGGAACTAATAGACGAGTAGAGCTAGGTGTGTCGAGTTTGGGCTCGTTTTGTTAGTTATGATGAGACCATACCTCCTGTCTTGATGGATTGACCTGAAGGTCTACTTCTGTGACTCCTACTGGAACTCCTCGACGGATCGAACTAGATGTGTCGTGTTTGGGCTCGTTTTGTTAGTTATGATGAGATCTTACCTCCGGACTTGAGGGACTGACCTGAAGGTCTACTTCTGTGACTCCTACTGGAACTCTTCGATGGATCGAAATAGATGTGTCGTGTTTGGGCTCGTTTTGTTAGTTATGTTGAGACCTTACCTCCGGACTTGATCACGTGACCTGTAGGGCTACTTCTGTGACTCCTACTGGAACTCCTCGATGGATCAAACTAGATGTGTCGTGTTTGGGCTCGTTTTGTTAGTTATGATGAGATCTTACCTCCGGACTTGAGGGACTGACCTGAAGGTCTACTTCTGTGACTCCTACTGGTACTCCTCGATGGATCGAAATAGATGTGTCGTGTTTGGGCTCGTTTTGTTAGTTATGATGAGATCTTACCTCCGGACTTGAGGGACTGACCTGAAGGTCTACTTCTGTGACTCCTACTGGAATTCCTCGACGGATCGAACTAGATGTGTCGTGTTTGGGCTCGTTTTGTTAGTTATGATGAAATCTTACCTCCAGACTTGATGGAGTGACCTGAACGTCTACTTCGGTGATTGTAACTGGAACTCGGCGACGGATCGAACTAGATGTGTCGTGTTTAGGCTCGTTTTGTTAGTTATGATGAGATCTTACCTCCGGACTTGAGGGACTGACCTGAAGGTCTACTTCTGTGACTCTTACTGGAACTCCTCGATGGATCGAACTACATGTGTCGAGTTTGGGCTCGTTTTGTTAGTTATGTTGAGACCTTACCTCCGGACTTGATCACGTGACCTGAAGGGCTACTTCTGTGACTCCTAGTCCGATCCGTCGAGGAGTTCCAGTAGGAGTCACAGAAGTAGACCTTCAGGTCACTCCATCAAGACAGGAGGTAAGATCTCATCATAACTAACAAAACGAGCCCAAACACGACACATCTAGTTCGATCCGTCGAGGAGTTCCAGTAGGAGTCACAGAAGTAGACCTTCAGGTCAGTCCCTCAAGTCCGGAGGTAAGATCTCATCATAACTAGCAAAACGAGCCCAAACACGACACATCTAGTTCGATCCGTCGAGGAGTTCCAGTAGGAGTCACAGAAGTAGACCTTCAGGTCAGTCCCTCAAGTCCGGAGGTAAGATCTCATCATAACTAACAAAACGAGCCCAAACACGACACATCTATTTCGATCCATCGAGGAGTTCCAGTAGGAGTCACAGGAGTAGACCTTCAGGTCAGTCCCTCAAGTCCGGAGGTAAGATCTCATCATAACTAACAAAACGAGCCCAAACACGACACATCTAGTTCGATCCGTCGAGGAGTTCCAGTAGGAGTCACAGAAGTAGACCTTCAGGTCAGTCCCTCAAGTCAGGAGGTAAGATCTCATCGTAACTAACAAAACGAGCCCAAACACGACACATCTAGTTCGATCCGTCGCCGAGTTCCAGTTACAATCACCGAAGTAGACGTTCAGGTCACTCCATCAAGTCTGGAGGTAAGATCTCATCATAACTAACAAAACGAGCCCAAACACGACACATCTAGTTCGATCCGTCGAGGAGTTCCAGTAGGAGTCACAGAAGTAGACCTTCAGGTCAGTCCCTCAAGTCCGGAGGTAAGATCTCATCATAACTAACAAAACGAGCCCAAACACGACACATCTATTTCGATCCATCGAGGAGTTCCAGTAGGAGTCACAGGAGTAGACCTTCAGGTCAGTCCCTCAAGTCCGGAGGTAAGATCTCATCATAACTAACAAAACGAGCCCAAACACGACACATCTAGTTCGATCCGTCGAGGAGTTCCAGTAGGAGTCACAGAAGTAGACCTTCAGGTCAGTCCCTCAAGTCCGGAGGTAAGATCTCATCGTAACTAACAAAACGAGCCCAAACACCACACATCTAGTTCGATCCGTCGCCGAGTTCCAGTAGGAGTCACAGGAGTAGACCTTCAGGTCAGTCCCTCAAGTCCGGAGGTAAGATCTCATCATAAATAACAAAACGAGCCCAAACACGACACATCTAGTTCGATCCGTCGCCGAGTTCCAGTTACAATCACCGAAGTAGACGTTCAGGTCACTCCATCAAGTCTGGAGGTAAGATCTCATCATAACTAACAAAACGAGCCCAAACACGACACATCTAGTTCGATCCGTCGAGGAGTTCCAGTGTAGGAGTCACAGAAGTAGACCTTCAGGTCAGTCCCTCAAGTCCGGAGGTAAGATCTCATCGTAACTAACAAAACGAGCCCAAACACGACACATCTAGTTCGATCCGTCGCCGCGTCGCCGAGTTCCAGTAGGAGTCACAGGAGTAGACCTTCAGGTCAGTCCTTCAAGTCCGGAGGTAAGATCTCATCATTACTAACAAAACGAGCCCAAACACGACACATCTAGTTCGATCCGTCGAGGAGTTCCAGTAGGAGTCAGAGAAGTAGACCTTCAGGTCAGTCCCTCAAGTCCGGAGGTAAGATCTCATCGTAACTAACAAAACGAGCCCAAACACGACACATCTAGTTCGATCCGTCGCTGAGTTCCAGTTACAATCACCGAAGTAGACGTTCAGGTCACTCCATCAAGTCTGGAGGTAAGATCTCATCATAACTAACAAAACGAGCCCAAACACGACACATCTAGTTCGATCCGTCGAGGAGTTCCAGTAGGAGTCACAGAAGTAGACCTTCAGGTCAGTCCCTCAAGTCCGGAGGAATGATCTCATCATAACTAACAAAACGAGCCCAAACACGACACATCTAGTTCGATCCATCGAGGAGTTCCAGTAGGAGTCACAGAAGTAGCCCTTCAGGTCACGTCATCAAGGCAGGAGGTAAGGTCACCTCATAACTAACAAAACGAGCCCAAACTCGACACATGTAGTTTGATCCGTCGTGGAGTTCCAGTAGGAAGTAGATCTTCAGGTCACTCCATCAAGTTTGCAGGTGAGGTTTCATCTTAGCCAACAAGTACATATTACTTAAAAAAAAATACAATTTTCATCGTATCAAAATTAGTTCACTTGACTATTTATTCCCGCAGCTAACACGCTAACGCTTGTGTGTGTGACTTGTGTTTATGTAGTAGTTCAATTCTCAACTTGTCATTTTTGCATATACGTCCTTAATTGACAAAATATTGAACTTAATCGACGCCAAAAAATTTTTTTTTGGGATAGAAGCCTCATTTTGACTCAAAATGTCACGGAAAAAATTGAGCGCATGTATCTTCACTTATACTATCCAAAACTGCAAAAAAAAAAATTGACGTAATCGCACTTACGTCTTTGTTGATCTGGGGGTGCGAAATGTAGACTTCTTTTACGATATCGACAACCGAGACTTCTAAAATTCATGACCGACGTCTGTTGAATTTACACTCGTAGAACTTTCTGCGAACTTGGACGTGTGTTTATCTTTGTCGTAAAACACGAAATCTATGTTTTATCAGAAAATATCTTTTGTAGAAAAAATCTGAAGGCAAAAAAAAATTATACTTTTTTTGTTAGTAGAAAAAAATGTGGGAAAATATACATTTCAATGTAATAGGGAAATGCGAAACAAGAATTATGTGAAAAGCGGTATGTTTAAATGTATTAAGAGTCGATAAATAATTTTATACCATTCCTACTCTAAAAAGTTACTTTTACTCACTGAAAACAGTGAATAAAAAGCTCTTTTGCTCACTGTTTTGGTGTTTGAATTTAGAACACATTGATGCGGTCGACCCCCGTGTTATTAGGAAAATATTACTCTTAATTTAAGTCATTGTTCCGATTTTAATGTTAATTTGTTGACTGAGCGATTGGACTACTTCGTTACGTGAAGCGGGTTCGATTCCCGCACGGAGCGAATATTCGTACTATGATCTACAATTATTTGTTTCGGGTGTGGGTGTTTGTGTATTGTGAATTTAGATGTTTGGAAACGCACCCACGTGTGTGTGGAGCAGTATTAATAAAAAAAAACTTTTTTTTTTCGTTACCTATACATAATATTATCGCTCAAATCTTTCTTTTTCTCGCAGTCATGGTATAAAGTATCGTTTGCAACTCTTGAATAAAACGGATTTAAATCGAGGGCCTGAATCATTCGCGTCGCTCAGGATTTAAATATTTGAATCACGCGCTCCGCTCGTGATTCAATCATCATGAATCACTCCCTACGGTCGTGATTCAGTCATTAAAATCCTTCGCTTGCTCGTGATTCATATAATGGCCCTCGCTTTAAATCCGCTCTTTATTCACTAGTTGCAAAATATACTATTAAAACCATAGTGACACGGTCATCATCCTATGGACGATTACGGCTAATGTCTTGATTTCAAAGGCCGAAAATTGTTCGTCTTTTATAAATTACTTCAAAAACTAGAGACAGTTAATCTAATTCTTATCCTTATATTATAAATGCGAAAAGGATAGATGGATAGATATTTGCTCGTCAATTACGTTAGAATAGCTGAACTGATATTAATTAAAGGCATACCGTCGTAACACAAACACTTTTAAACGTCTGTTGAACACTTGTCTAAAAAATGTCAGATTATGTCGTTGAAATAAGGTCCGTTTTGCAGTCACACTTTTTTTAGACAAGTGTTCAACAGATGTTTAAGTTTTTGTAGTAAGGCCATCAGAGTTTAAAGTTTGGAATAACATATTTGAATCTTTATACATATACTAGCTTTTGCCCGCGGCTTCGCTCGCGTAATCAGTCGAAAATCTTAGAAGTGTCATACAAACTTTCATCCCCTATTTTATCCCCCTTTTTTTTAGCGTGATAAAATCATCAAATTCCGAAGGCACCTGTTCTGGTTTAAAAATACCTCTTCATTCTGCACTTTAGATTGACACAATGATGATATAATTTTTCTAATAACTTTTTTTACTCGATGACACTCGCTCTGAGAACGATCAAGACTTAGTGCGCACATGATTAACAAACGTCCGCTCAAGTGGCAGGGTCGCCATATAAGGATGGGACTTTAAGGGAAATGAAACATTGCAACGTTGAGTAAACACAGCGTATATTTGGTGCATTGATACATCTTATTTATGTACTCACACAAGCAGAATATAGTACACTTACACACTACATCACAATAGTTTGAACAGGTATTTCCGCAACTGGACTGGGATCATTGTATGAAGGAGGACTATTTCCCTCTAAGGTGTCATACGACGGAGGCGGGCCGCGTGAGGGAGAGGACAATGTCCTCCCTCCGCCCCACCCGCGGTGGTTGGCGCCCACGGCGACGGATGTCGCTAGACGATCTTCGGCCACCGTAGGCGCGGGCATGTGGGCGGCGATTAAAGGGCAACTCGCAGCCCGACCATGGACCATGCCCGGGTCGACGGCGCGTTGTGTTCCACGCGCGCCTCAAAGAGCGTCAGCATAATGACGGGGCCCCCTCTCTAGAGGGCCAAAGCCTGCCGGGGTCAGTCCCCCCCGCCCTGCCCGGGGTGGGAGAGTCCTCCCTTTTTTTTTTTTCGTGGTAAAATCATCAAATGAGTCCTCCCACCCCGGGCAGGGCGGGAGGGACTGTCAGACTCGTACTGACTAACATCCACGTGTCCTTCAATAGCCCTTTGTGTTCCGGGGTCACCGTAATGAGATAAGTCTCGCGACCCCGGCAGGCTTTGGCCCTCTAGAGGGGGTCCCCGTCATCATGCTGACACTCTTTGAGGCGCGCGTGGAACACAACGCGCCGTCGACCCGGGCATGGTCCATGGTCGGGTGGTGAGTTGCCCTTTACTCGACGCCCGCATGCCCGCGCCCACGGTGGCCGGAGGTCGTCTGCCGACGTCCGACGTCGTGGGCGTCTACCACTGCAGCCGGGGTGGAGGGAGGACACTGTACTCTCCCTCACGCGGCCCGCCTCCTCCTTCACGAGCATGACTGCTTCGCAGAAAGAGGCGACCGCTTCCCACTTCGTCTCGCCCCGCAGCATGGGCTCGACCAATGCCGGGCGCGAGAGGTCTCCACCTATCGCCGCCGAGAGGACACGGCGGTGCTCCGCCCAAGCGGGGCAGTCCTGCACCGTGTCCTCCGGGCGATCTTCGCAGTGGTGACACCCAGGCGTTTCTTCCCTCCCTACCAGACACAGAAACCTCCCGAAACTTCCGTGTCCGGTGAGGACCTGCGTCATGCGGTAGGTCAGGACGCCGTGACGCCTTTGCAGCCACTCCTCAAAGAGTGGTCTTACCGCCGCGATTGCGGCGTGCCCGTATTTTATCCCCTTGGGATTAGAATTGATCATAATCCTTTCTTAGCGGATGCCTACGTCATAACATCTACCTGCATGCCAAATTTCAGCCCGATCCGTCCAAACTCTAAGACGATTTATACAAACTTTCATCCCCCTTTTTATCCCCTTAGGGGTGGAATTCATCAAAACCCTTTCTTAGGGAATGCCTACGTCATGTAGCTTTAGGCTCTAGACAGACGGACTGCATTTCAACTGCAATCCAACTGCAAATTGCAGTTCGGATGCAGTTTGAATGCAGTTGACACGACTGCAATAGAACTGCAAACCAAACGTGCAGTCCGATTGCAGTTCAATTGCAGTCGGCGTGCAGTCGTGTGAACTGCACACCGACTGCAATCGAACTGCACGGTTGGTTTGCAGTTCTATTGCAGTCGTGCCAACTGCATTCAAACTGCATCCGAACTGCACCATACCCACCCTCCCGCACTACTTTAACGCTCCGCCCCCCTGCTCATGGAATCAGTAGTAGAAACAAGGTTAGAGTGAACACACGCGTTATCTGTCCGTAAATAAAACAAATATGTCGAGCGACGAGGATGGTAATACAGTAAATGAATCTGTACAATTTGATACTGATGCATTTATAAGTGTCATTAAATCAAAACCTTGCATTTGGAACTATAAGATTGAATCTTACAGTAACAAAATTGAAAAAAACAAAGCATGGGCCACTATTTGCGAAATGTTTACGCCCGGATTTGAAGAAAAGAGTAAGAAGGAGAAAAATATAATTGGTAAGTATTTTAATTATTTTTATTTTATTTAACACTTTAATAAGCAATTGGACACATTAAATCATATTCATTTGCCATTCAAGTTTGCCTTCACCCATAAAATAATCAGTAAGTTCTTTTCTTATACCCTCCGATGATCTACAGTTTCTTTCACTACCGTCGCCTATTATTATGTCTTGTAATGGTTGAGTTAAAGAATCTTCGAAATTATATCCATCTCTTTCTCGCACAAAGTTATGCAAAACGCAGCAAGCTTTTATAATTTCTTTTGCAAAATGTGGTTTATGGTCGATGGGTCTGTGAAAAATACGCCATTTATTTGCTAGAATACCAAATGAACATTCAATAAATCTTCTAGCCCGTGATAGGCGGTAATTAAAAACCTTCTTTTCCACACTTAATTGTCTCCCCGCGTAAGGGCGCATAACATTTTTAGAAATTGAAAATGCTTCATCACCCACAAACACGTATGGCATTGAATTTACAGGTGGCGGAATGTTTAAGGTTTTTTGTTGAAGTTTTTCATACAATACGCTTTCTTCAAATTTTAATATTGTAGAATCTGAACATCTCCCATAAGAGCCGATGTCAACAAATGTAAACATATAGTTACTGTCGCAAGTGGCTAGTAATATCATAGAAAAGTATTTTTTATAGTTGTAATATGAAGACCCAGTGTTTCGAGGTTTTTTTAACCTTACGTGCTTTCCATCAATTGCACCAAGACAGTATGGAAAATTTGCTCGATATTTAAAACCTTCCGCTATGTTTTTCCACTTCTCTTCAGTGAGTTCTGGCATAACCATATCTTTTAAGTGAATCCATATGTTACTACAAACATCTTTAATAATTTCTCTGATTGTGCTTACTCCGTGTCGATAAGCCCAGTGTAAATCATCAATAGAACATCCACTTGCTAAATATCTGGAAAATAATACATTTATTATTATTTTCAGCTGTTCAATATCAAAAGAAGTGGAAACTACTACGAGATAATTTTTCACGATATGAAAAAAGAATGAACACTATGAAAAGTGGTTCAGCGACCTCCAATTTACGACCGTGCACATACCATCAACAGTTACTCTTTTTGAAAGATTTACAAGAGAAAGGTGAAAGATCGTCTAATTTAGATTCTACTAATGAGGAGTCTGTAGGAGAAGAAATAACTAAGAAAAAAAAGCTGTTAACAAACGTAAAACAAAAAATTCATCAGAAGAAGACTTGATCGAAAGTTTAACCAAAAGAGTAAATAAAAGAATTCATGATGAAGAAGATGAAAGAGATGAAGACCGATTGTTCCTTCTTTCTTTGTGTAAAGATTTTAAAAGAATTCCAGATTATTTAAAGCTAGATGCAAAGGCAGATTTCATAAATATAATAAAAAAATATGCTTCCACATATAACATGTCCGGACCGCAATATCAGCCAACGAATGATTTCAGGGGATATTTTACTTCAAATATGAACTCTATCGTGCCTTCGAGTTCAAATGTACCTCCTATTCAACAGGAGACATTCATTCGGCCAGGAACTTCAGAATCTCATTACAGCAATATTGTCTCACCTGATAATTGCAGCGATGATAACTCATACATAAACGACGTATTCGGTTAATCATTTTCTTCTGTTATATTTTTAAGTAACTATTTTTGTAATTTAATTCATAAGGCCTATTCATTCAATAATGTTTAAAATTGTTAAAAACTTACCTCAAAGTAATTGCAATCCTTTCTTCTGCCGATATACTTTTTCTCATATTGGTGTCTTGTCGGCATATTTCATTTTTTAAGATGTCTGTTAATTCTTCGAAACTTCTTCTAGACATGCGAAAATATTTGTAAAAGTATTTCTCTTGTGATCTGATTTTTGGTAATAAAGTATAAAAATCACCTTCGTGTTTACATTGCAATATTAATTGAACCCATATTTCACGATTTCTCTTTCTCTTGTGTTTCCGAGCACGGCGATGAAGTAAAAGTAGCAGTAAAGCTTCGTCAAATCTTATAACCTCGTTGCTCGACATATTTGTTTTATTTACGGACAGATAACGCGTGTGTTCACTCTAACCTTGTTTCTACTACTGATTCCATGAGCAGGGGGGCGGAGCGTTAAAGTAGTGCGGGCGGGTGGGTATGGTGCAGTTCGGATGCAGTTTGAATGCAGTTGGCACGACTGCAATAGAACTGCAAACCAACCGTGCAGTTCGATTGCAGTCGGTGTGCAGTTCACACGACTGCACGCCGACTGCAATTGAACTGCAATCGGACTGCACGTTTGGTTTGCAGTTCTATTGCAGTCGTGTCAACTGCATTCAAACTGCATCCGAACTGCAATTTGCAGTTGGATTGCAGTTGAAATGCAGTCCGTCTGTCTAGAGCCTTAGGCATGCAAAATCTCAGTACGATCGGTTTAAAATTGACAAAGTTTCATACAAACTTTCATCCCCTATTTATCCCCTTAGGGATGGAATTGATCAAAATCCTTTCATAGGGAAAACCTACGTCATAGTTACTTTATGTATGTAAAGTCTCAGTCTGATCGGTTTAAAATTGACAAAGTTTCATACAAACTTTCATTTCCTATTTTATCCCCTTGGGGGTAGAATTGATCAAAATTCTTTCTTAGCGGATGCCTACGTTATAACGTCTACCTGCATGCTAAATTTCAGACCAATCCGTCCAGTGGTTTGGGCTGTGCGTTGATAGATCACTATATCAGTCACCTTTGAGTTTTATATATTTAGATTCCAGTTTTACATTCCAGTGGGATTTGAGTCACAAACGGGCGAAGACACAAGCATCAGCTAGTCTTTGACAATAAAAACGCTGTAAACATTCAATTCCAAAAATTTTCGATAGAACGAAGACAATCGTCATGTTAAACAAATTAACTAATCTAAATTATAACATGACTGAAAACAATACCCATTAAACATCTCTACTTCTTAGCTTGCAATTTGACATTGCACTCTGTTAAAAACTTCTATATACATACAGGTTGTCCCAAAACTCAACAATAATCTGAGACCGGATGAAAGGCCAAGTTATAACAGTTCTGGGAAAAATAAAAAATAAATCCATATCAGTCAGTTCAGCGATAGTAGACCTTTTAAAAAGAAGTTGAAATTCGACACCCTTGGTCGCATTTTCAAGTCCTTTGATCACCAATGTCACAATTTCGCTGTGTTTTTAGGGGTCCGTACGTCCGAATACAAAAACGGAACCCTTATAGGATCACTCGTGTGTCCGTCTGTCTGTCGCTTACAGTCAATTATCTCCGAATCTACTAGACCGATTGGGTTGAAATTTGGTACACATATCAATTCCTGTGACCCAAGCACAGAGGTGTGACGTGAATAGATGAAATCTGTATGTGGGAGGTAATTTTTGGGGGAGAAGGGGAAAATTAAAAAAAAATATTTGAAATCTGCATCGTGTGACATACCAAATGAAAGGTCTTGTTGAGACAATCTTAAATATATTTTTATTGTAATTTTAAAATAAATAGTTTCCAAGTTATTCAAGAAAATAGACGAAATTTGACCATTCCCCCCCCCCCTTATCTCCGAAACTACTGAACCTAAAATTTTGAAAAAAATACAGAAATTAGTTTTCTACTTATAGTTTATAGGATAACCTATAAGAAGTCTATATCTGTATATGGGAGGTAATTTTTGGGGGGGGAAGGGGAAAATTTAAAAAAAAATATTTGAAAACTGCATCGTGTGACATATCAAATGAAAGGTATTGTTGAGAAAATCTTAAAAGTATTTTTTTTGTAATTTTAAAATAAATGGTTTCCAAGTTATTCAAAAAAAATAGACGAAGCTTGACCATTCCCCCCCCCCTTATCTCCGAAACTACTGAACCTAAAATTTTGAAAAAAATACAGGAATTAGTTTTCTACTTATAGATTATAGGATAACCTATAAGAAGTCCATATCTGTATATGGGAGGTAAGTTTTGGGGGGGGGGGGGGGAAGGGGAAAATTTAAAAAAAATATTTGAAAAGTGCATTGTGTGACATATCAAATGAAAGGTATTGTTGAGACAAACTTAAAAGTATTTTTTTTTGTAATTTTAAAATATATGGTTTCCAAGTTATTCAAAAAAAAAAGACGAAGCTTGACCATTCCAGTAGTTTCGGAGATAAGGGGGGGGCCCTTATCTCCGAAACTACTGAGCCTAAAATTTTAAAAAAAATACAGGAATTAGTTTTCTACTTATAGATTACCTATAAGAAGTCCATATCTGTATATGGGAGATAATTTTTGGGGGGGAAGGGGAAAAATAAAATAAAAAAATTGAAAACTGCATCGTGTGACATATCAAATGAAAGGTCTTGTTGAGACAATCTTAAATATATTTTTTTTGTAATTTTGAAATAAACAGTTTCCAAGTTATTCAAGAAAATAGACGAAATTTGACCATTCCCCCCCCTTATCTCCGAAACTACTGAAACTAATTTTTTTTTAAAATACAGAATTTAGTTTTCTACTTATAGATTGTAGGAAAACCTATAAGAAGTCCATGATATTAAAATAACATGGTAATCACTCAATATTGTGCGTACCAATTTGGGTCAGATTTAAAAAAAAACGTGATAGGTAACATCGTACGGAACCCTCTTCACGCGAGTCCAACTCGCACTTGGCCGGTTTTTTTTTCATTTCGTGATCTTCATTAACGATGCTATTAATAGCAAAAACAAATTAGTGCAAAAAACATTGTTAATTTAATAAAATAAGTTAAGGGAGCATAACCAGAAAGTTGGCAACGTCGCAAATAGCTGTCAAATATTTGCAAGTTTTAATTAATTTGGCAATGTTTCTGTATGGAAATAAGGCTCTGTAGTGCACTAGAAAATTGATAAAGGAATGCAATAATTAATATCGTAACACCGAATATATTTATTTATTTATTTATTTAAAACTTCTTGCACAATTAAGCACAAAGGCGGACTTAATGCCATTTTCTTCCAGTCTACCTTAGGGTGATGCAGAGAACCAAACATAGTAGGTGCAAACATACTTTAAAAGATAATAAGAAAAATAAAATAATATATAATATAATATATATATAATATATATATATGTGGGAGCGCCCGTAGGGTCCGCGGCAGAACCGGCATCAGGAGTGTTGCCCGCGTCGGGCTCTGACATGGCGTAGGTGCTCGAGCAAGAAAACCACACGCACTCCAATCAATATTGTATTTCGTAATAATTTATCACAATCACAACACTTGCACTGTACAAAATCCGTTAACACGAAAGTAGGTGAAGAGACAGTTTCAGAGTGGTGCTGTCGCCTCGAGAGTTCGTCTAAGACTGTTCGTCCCAAATGGCGTCAAGCCCACTATGACTCTGCCCACGTGTTCTAGTCACGTGCTTCACCAACCAACGTCACAATACAAATCAGCAACTATTAATTTTAAAATCAACCGAATATCCGACACGGCCAGAACTGACTATCACACGTCCTCGTGTGGTGGTATGGAACCTGTAAACAAGGAAAACACAACTTAAAGTTAACTGTTGACTCGGCCTACCTGACCAAGATTCAGGTCACTATCAAATTATGAAAGACATTTGAATTTAAAGGTCCAATCGTATTAATTCAAAATAATTAAAACTCGCGTCAAACAGCGCATAGTCAAATAAAGCAACAGTACACTAATTGCACACACACTTGAAACCCGGCTACCCTAGGCAGCAAATTCTAGTGACACTGTCACCCGGGGCTTACCAAGCCCAAACACATTATCATAAGTCTCCATGACTTTCGGGTCACTAACCAAGTCGACCAAACATAATAGTCTCTACGAGACCCGGGCCCCCGCCACAACGCCTGCCGCGCACTGCGCCCTGAACAGCCACGAGTGACTGCAGTTACAGCTACGACTAGACGTGCAGTGCGGCCAAATAGTTACAAGTGTGCATACAATCAAACAATGGAGCCTTCATTAGTCTCTTCATCACTTTCGGCAATAGGATCAAGCTCTCGAGGAACTCTACTTCGAGGCATTTTCCGTATGCGGTCATGAGCGTACTTGTACGTTCTATTTCCTGTCAGTGATTTTAAAATATAGCGATCGTTTTCAAGCAACTCAACAATTTTGAAGGGACCTTTAAATTTGGGTTCTAATTTTGTTTGGTTTCTCTCTTCATTTTTGATTAAAACTAAATCACCAACACTGAAATTAACTACTTTGGCCTTAGTTTTGTCAAAACGGGTTTTTTCGTAGGCCGCACTCTTTTCAATACCGTCCACCGCTTGTTCTCTTGCTTCCGTTAAGTCAATTCCGGTTTCATCATCGTCATATGTAGTCATTAGCGTCAGAGGCCTAGCAACTTTTCCTATTAAAAGCTCTAAGGGACTTGATTTCGTGACACGGTTGATTGTGCAGTTGATAGCTAACTGTACATCATCTAAAGCATCCTGCCAAGATCTTTCCGACGTCTCTACCGCGGTTAGCATACCCTTTAACAAACCCATCTCCCTTTCCACTTGACCATTTGCGCGACTAGAACCTGTAGCAATTAAATGCAAGGTTATGTTGTGTGTATCACAAAACTCTTTGAACTCTTTGTTGGCAAAGGAACGGCCTTGATCGGCGATTATACGACTAGGAGAACCAAATAGAGCAACGCTGGACTTCAATGCTTTAATAGTACTGGCTGCATCGAGACGTAGAGTATGGTACAACAGCACGAACTTCGTAAAAGCGTCTATAAACACGATGACATACTCCTTCACGTCATTTTTCCCGCTCAACTTGCCCGAGTAGTCAATATGCACTGTGTGCCATGGGACATTGACTTTTGGGATTGGATGCAACTCAGCTTGCACTCGCCCGGAAGAAGACTTAGAGACTCTACATGTGATACAATTTTCTACAAATTTTCTAACATATTTGGACATGTGCTCGAACCAATAACTTTCATAAAGCTTCTCTAAAGTCTTTTCCCAGCCAAGGTGCATAAGAGCTTCATGAACATGGTTCACCACCGACCAACGAAAACTTCTGGGAACAATAGGCATGCAGCGACTGCGACGATTTCGCTGAACTCTACGATGTAACACACCCTTACGCAACTCGTAAGTTTTCGCTACATCCGTAGGAAGTTCGCCATTTTTGAGCTTAGAGACAATATCCTGAATTTCGGAGTCTTGGGACTGTTCAGCTAAAAGCCAATTTTCAGATAGAGTCACAAGTTCTACGCGCTTTTCCTCTGTCTTTTGGATGGAAGCTTTAAGAGTTGGAGTCGTATTGGGTTCGGGAAGATGGTTTCGTGACAGAAAGTCCACATGACTCATTTGTCTACCTTGGCGATACTCTATGTCAAAATCGAAAGCCTGAAGAAATGCCCACCAGCGGTGAACTCTCGGAGTCAAATCCACTTTGTCACGTGAAGCTTTCAGGGAGTTACAGTCCGTAACAACAGTGAAACGATTACCTTGCAGGTAATGTTGAAAGTGCTTTACAGCGTTCACGACCGCTAAAGTTTCCAATTCGTAAGAATGGTACTTTGACTCTGCGGTCGTGGTTCGCCTGCTGAAATACTCAACAACATGCAATTTACCATTCAGCTTTTGAAAAAGGATGCCACCATAACCCTCTGCGCTCGCGTCAGTATGAAGTTCGATTGGAAGCTCTGGGTTGTATATCATAAGCACAGGTTTACTCGTTATAATCGAAATCACACGTTTTCTGACTTCCTCGTGCTCAGCTTTCCATTCGAAGTTCGCACTATTGGTGAGAATAAACAATGGAGCCATTATTCTTGAGAAATCTGTAACGAATTTCCGAAAATAGGAAGCGAGACCTACAAATTGCCGAAGCTGGTGTACATTCTCCGGCGGCGGTAATTTCGTCAGGGCCTCTGTCTTCCTGGGATTGGGTCGTATTTCACCAGCTGTTATCTCGTAACCAAGGAATTCAACTCTACGTTTCAGAAAAGAGCATTTTGAAAATTTTAGAGAAAAGCCTGCTTTTGTGAGTGCCTCAAGTACTTCCTGCAACCGCGTCAACCCTTCTCTTTCATCACGTGATGGTACCAAAATGTCATCCATATACAACACAGCATATGAATGAACAAGTTCACCTAGTGCTTTGGACACGGCTCGCTGAAATACGCTCGGAGCGTTACGAAGACCAAACGGCATCGCTAGGTATTCGTACTGCCCGTGAGGGGTGACGAATGCAGTACGCTCGATACTATCGTCGCTAACTGGAATTTGATTGAAGCCACTTGCGCAATCAAGACAGGTGTAACAGCTAGCTCCTGATAATCTAGCAATCTGATCGCCTATCAGTGGCAGAGGAAATCGATCAGGCACTGTGTTACGATTCAATTCACGGTAGTCTACACACATACGCTTGTCTCCGTCCTTCTTATCGACCAACAAAATCGGACTGGCAAATGGGGAATTACTAGGACGAATGATGTTAGCACTCAACAACTCACTGATTTTCTCGCGGACAATCTGCTGCTCATTGAGACTAAGCCTATGTGGGCGACGATGTACCGTACGGGCTGGATCCACTAATCGAATGTTTAATTCACCTGTTGTCACTCGAGTTAACGGTAAACCATTGATAAAAGCATGCGAATACTTGTTCAAAAGGGACGTCAATTGGCCTTTGTTTGCGTTTGAAATATCAGAATCAACATTATAAAAATCTATTGCGGGAGGTAATTCGCAACAACCTACATTTTGAATTTTCGAAATACGTAGGGTAGATTCAGTTAAATGTACCGCACAACCAAGTGTCAAAATATCGCGTCCGATCATAACATCGTATTTCATACAATCGTCAGGTAGAACGTAAAATAAAATTGACAGTTTGTTATTATTCACAACAACTTCACTTAAAATTTGTTCAGTGCTAAAAACATTCGAATTATTACCAATACCAACTATTTGAACTCTTAAAAGTGTACGTTTGCCCGAGAATTTAGAAGCTATACTTTGTTTAACAAGAGAACATTCGGCGCCGGAATCAAAATAAAATGAGTACGACTCACCGGATTGTTGTAGCTGCCCAAGGACTCCGCGAACTTCACAGCTATCCACGCGTCGCTGCGGGATGGTGTTCGAGCCGGAACCGCTCGCTTCGTGAGCGCCTGCGGTTGTGCTCGTTCCAGGTCGACTGCACTGCGAGGAGATGTGACCTTTCTCGCCACATCGGAAGCAAATGATGGGTTTCTTGAACGAAGAAGCCTGCCCAGAAGGCTTTGTAGTGGTTGTAGTTGTAGGAGGCATTGGCTTGTCGCCTCTCGTAGAATTAGATTGTGAGGTGTTCCTGAAGCGGCAATCTAAAGCCTTATGCCCCGGTTTTTTGCAGTGATGACACAAGAATTGATTTTGTTGTGTCCACTTGGAGCGTTTCACGTCTGTCGCACCGTGATGATCCTCAGTGTGTTTCCGTTTCAAGGAGATCAATGACTTCATCTCTTGCAGCAACTTATTCCGATCAAGAATCTCAGTGGTAAAGGCGAGACGATGGAGACGAGTATCAAATTGAGATGTATGGGCAAGTACGTACGATACCGTTATCTCTTCCGGTGACAAATGTTTCCACTTCGCGGATAATTTTGCAATGAGACGTGTAGCGTACGCAGCCAAACTTTCTCCATCTTTGGGTCGGTCGTTATTGATGTTGATCACTGCTGCGGCCACTGTTTCTGCGCACTCATAGCGACTGATGAACAAGTCCTTAAAATAAGGCCACGTCATCCCCACATGCGACACTTGCGATAGCCAGGTGGACGCAGTACCTTTCAATGCCTTGCCTAGAGCGATGATTAGGGCTGCGCCTTCCAACGGGCGCTCAGTCAAACATATGTCGACAGTCGAGCACCAAGCACGTGGGTCGGCATCCCCAACATCAGGGTTGAATTCCGGTAGGCTAAGGACTGGCGGGCACGGCGGCGGTCGCATGGCCTCAATCAGCTGCATCATGGAGCGATTTTGGGCTTCTAGCAAAGCCTGCCATAACTCTGCGTTCAGGCCTGGGTGTTGTGGTTGTGGTCCTGCTCGAGTAGATCCCAATTCTGATGTGGGAGCGCCCGTAGGGTCCGCGGCAGAACCGGCATCAGGAGTGTTGCCCGCGTCGGGCTCTGACATGGCGTAGGTGCTCGAGCAAGAAAACCACACGCACTCCAATCAATATTGTATTTCGTAATAATTTATCACAATCACAACACTTGCACTGTACAAAATCCGTTAACACGAAAGTAGGTGAAGAGACAGTTTCAGAGTGGTGCTGTCGCCTCGAGAGTTCGTCTAAGACTGTTCGTCCCAAATGGCGTCAAGCCCACTATGACTCTGCCCACGTGTTCTAGTCACGTGCTTCACCAACCAACGTCACAATACAAATCAGCAACTATTAATTTTAAAATCAACCGAATATCCGACATATATATAACTAATCTATAAAAGAAAGATAACAACAGAGATGGGGAAAATATTAAAAACAAATGAGTTTTACAACGAGTCTGCCAGATTCTTGAACAAGTGTTCGCGAACTTTCACCTTAAACGTGAACGGACTAGTTACCGTCCTAATATCCTGAGGGAGCGCATTCCAGAGAAAAACTGCTTGAACGAAGAAAGATGACTTTAAGAAACCAGAGCGATGAGAGGGACATCGTAAAAGACAATTATAGGAAGACCGAAGATTTTTATTGTGCGCTGAGCATAAATATTGCAAACGAGAGGTAAGATAAGAAGGAGAAGTGGGCTTATTTAAAAGAGAAAATAAAGTTGTCAACGCTCTCATCGCTCTGCGTTGTCGAATAGGAAACCATTTTAAAAGTGACCGATGTGCAGACACATGATCATATTTCCGAAGATTGAATACGAATCGAATGCAGTTATTTAGAAGTTGGTCAAGTTTATTGAGGAGATCTGCATTCAGGTCATAATAGCACATATCACCATAGTCAATTATGGGGAATATAAGGGACTGAACAAGCATTGCCTTTACGTGAGATGGGAGAATATTTTTCAGCCGATAAAGTGACCGCAACGTTCCAGTGACCTTTTTGCTCACAGTCGCGACCTGCTTACGCCAGTCAAGACAAGTGTCAACATACACACCCAGATCCTTCACATCAGAGCTAAATGGAATGACAACGCCATCAAAGTTAAGCGGAGGTACTGTCAACCCACTCAACCTACGCAAGCTATGGGGGCTCCCAATAATTATAGCCTGACACTTAGATGGGTTTACCGCCACCCCAAAACGATCAGCCCAGTTCTTTACTGCTTCCAAATCCCGGTTCAGCTCCTCGATCGCATCGGATACGTTGTCGACACTTGCCTGACAATAAAGTTGTAAGTCATCAGCGTAAAGATGATACGCACACTGAAGCTCGGTAGTTATGAGATCTATAAAAATAGAGAACAAAAGTGGAGATAAAATACCGCCTTGAGGGACGCCAGTATCAAGATCACACCAGCTGGAAGACGAATCCCCAGCAACAACAGATTGCTGACGCCCTCGAAGATAGGAAGAAAACCAATCCAGAACCTCGGGAGAGACCATGCGATAGGAGAGGATAGATAAAAGGACTTCGTGACTGACTGTATTGAAGGCATTAGAAAAGTCAATCAACACTAGTACGGAAACTTGTGAATCTTCCATTGCCCGCCTCACGTCATCAGTCACTTTAAGGAGGGCTGTCACAGTACTGTGCCCGGGCCTGAACCCGGATTGGAAAGGACTAATGAGGGAGTTTTTGTGAATGAAATGGGATAGCTGTCTATGTACACATGCCTCGAGTAATTTAGATAAAAAGGGGAGGATGGAAATTGGTCGGAAATGTATGGGAAGAGTGGGGTTAGGAATTTTAGGTAAAGGGCGAACATGGGCTTTCCGCCAAAGAGACGGAAAAGCACCGGAGGAAAGGGAAAAGTTCACAATATGGGAAATTGCGGGAAGGAGCTGATCAAGAGCCGACACAATCATGTGGCGACTTATACCATCACAGCCCACGGCTTTGGATTTAATGGACAGGATAGTCTTCTTGATCTCTCCCGGATCAACTGGGGTGAAGATAAAAGGGGTAACTTGGGGGCGCGTCAGACCAGCAAGGTAGTCGATGGTTTGACATTTAGCTAGACTGTCAAGAATAGGAACAGTAGCGAAATGGCGATTTAGATCGTCTAAGCTAAAAGTATTGGGAAGGTCCGAATGTCGCGACCTACCGATACCTAGAGTTCCAAGGAATTTCCAGATATCAGCAGGAGAAGCAGAAGTGATATTATTAAGAACATGGCGGCGTTTAGCGTTACGTATCATCTGATTACAACGATTGCGAGCAGTTTTGAAGTGGTTCCACTTATCCTCTGACCGATCCTTTTTGAATTTCCGAAACGCGCGGTCTCTTCGTCGCATTGCTATCCGAATATCCTCATTCATCCAGGGCGCAGGTGGGCGCTTCAACTTGACTTTCCTGATGGGAGCATGGGTGTCGTACAATTTGATTAATGCAGCATTGAAAATGTTAACTTTTTCATCAACCGTAGTGGCTTCCTCCAGGGCTGTCCAATCAATATCACCCGCGTCCTGAGTAAGTGCTTCAATATTCATCCGCGCAAAGGCACGCCTGTACTGGAACGTAGGTTTGGATTTAGGAGGTTTCAGGATATACGAAAGGAAAATAAGGTCGTGATGGGAAAAGCCAGGAGCGACATGTTGACCATGTGAGGAGACTAAGGATGGATTAGAGATAAGAATCAGGTCGAGCCAGGTATCATCACCAACAGTATTGTGATGCGTTGGTTGGAGAGGCAACACATGAAGACACGCTGACTCGACCAGATCTAGGAGCTTACGGGATCGAGGAGAATTACGGACGAGGAGGTTGGTGTTGAAATCCCCCATGACTATGTGATGCGCATACTCCGAACCCAAAGATTCCAGTACCGATTCGAATTCAGTGAAGTAATCGAGAGAAGGGGGACAGTAGACAACTCCAAGAACGGCTTTGGCTCCTTTGACAGATAGCTCTAGAAAAAGAAATTCAGCAGAATGATTGGAAGAAGAAGAGGCAAGAATTTTGAAAGAAAAATCAGCGCGAAGATATATAGCCACACCACCGCCTCTCCTACCGATACGATCATTTCGTAAAAGGATGAATCCCGGAAGAGAGTAAGTGGTGGATGGCATCTCTGGTTTGAGCCAAGTCTCAGATATCAGGACGGCATGGACGTTGTTATTCGTAAAAGTATCATACAGTTCGTTATAGTGGCTAGGAATGCTCTGGGCATTGATGTGACAGATATTCAGCAGTAAGCCAGAATTTTGGTTAAAGTTTAGACGTAACAGATCACCAAGAGTGTCAGTTGCCGAACAGAAACTATCATCAGAAGAGGCAGTAGACTCATTGGCAGAAAAAAAAGAATCGTTATCCAACAAATTTGTCATAGATACTAATAAATTATAAAAATAAATAAATATATAGATATATATAACTTAAATAATAAATACGGAACCTACACGAAAAATTGGTACAGCGATTGCATCTCTGCACCACCCGCCAGCTAACATTACCGTAAGAAAAGAAAAATGAAAACAATTTAAACACACAGATCACACAAAAACAAACTAAAAAGAATATCATTAAAATCGAAGACAACAACAAAAATTAATAAAATAAAACAGAGATTTCGGAACGCACCTTATACCTCAATACACAAATTTCCTAAACGTATCCTGCCCTAGTCATTATTTCTGAGACGTATCCGAACTACTCACACGTCAAAATCACAGAGTTGACAGATTGACAGTTGACACTAGACATGTTGAATAATTATTTTCTATTTACAAGCGAAAAGAAATTAAAATTATCAATTTTATGAGGGTGAACTCGCAGTTATTTACACAAAGACTTGTAATAATTCATATTAGAAACGTGTGAGGAATTAACAAAACAAATGGTGACCAAAACAAACAATAGGTTTATGAGAAATTCTGAGGTAAGATAATTCCAAATGATAAAAGATTATAAATAATGCGTGAAAGTTGTTACTACACGGAAAAAAAATATTAAAAATAACTAACGTGGTTTGTTTTTCAGGTTGTCTCCAGATGATTGGGCCTTGGGATATTTCTCCAACAGCGGACTCAGTTCTTCAAGCGATGTTAACTTGTGTTTATTGCCATCTGAGGTTTTTATGACTATGACACCGTATTTCGAACAAAGGAAGTCGTGAAGTTCCGAAAGTTTACGCTTAGCGCCAATGTAATTTGTCCCGTTGTCCGAGTAAATCCTACTAACCGGGCCGCGCCTCGATAGGAATCGTTTGAAAGCACTCATAAAACTAACTGTACTAAGATCACCGGCTAGTTCGATATGGACCGCGCGTGTAGTCATGCAGACGAACAGACACACGTATGCCTTGGTAGAACGAATGCCTCGGCCGCGAGACATGGTAACCTTGAAGGGACCAGCGTAGTCCGTGCCCGTGTGAACGAACGGTTTAGTTGATTGAATTACACGACAAGACCGATGATCTGCCATCTCAGGGAAACTTGGCTTGGGACGGAGACGAAAGCAGGAAAGACACTTATGAATCCTATTCCTAATTAAATTGTGTGCAGAAAGTATCCAATACCTTTGACGTAATAGCGACATCAGCAGGTCGGGACCCGCGTGGCAATTCAATTTATGATGGTATTCGACAAGCAAATTTAGGATAGGATCTTTTCTTGGGGGTAGAATTGGGTATTTCGCTTCATAACCCAAATCCGAATTTCTTAAACGGCCTCCGACTCTAATGAGTCCGTCTTTAACGAAAGGTTTCAAGTGCCGAAGAGAATGACTACAATCCTTGCCTTCTCTGAGTCTGGCAATCTCCTTTGAGAAATAGAAGCGTTGAATTTCACGTAGAATGAGTAGTTCAGTGAAATCGTAATCCGATGCTGACATGCGGTTATTAACCGGTAACAACTTAGCAAAACGACAAACGTAAATTACCACTCTGAGTAATTTACTCCAAGACTAGATACGATCGACTAAACAAAGAATAGGAGATCTTTCGTTAGGTGCAGCGACTAACAACGAATTTTTCTTCTCTTCAGGTGCTTCAGACACCGAGGAAGGATTGAAAGGAGCGACAGGCCATTGTGAAATGTCCAAGTGAGCCCAAGGGGGTCCACTGAACCAAAGCGGATGGTCTATAATTTGTGAGGATGTGAGTCCACGTGAAAGACAATCTGCTGGATTGTCCGCTTCGGACATGTGATATAAATTTTGCGGTGACAAATCACTTTGTATTTTCGAAACTCTGTTGGCTACAAAGGTATTCCAACGATGGGGCGACGAATGTACCCAACAGAGCGCGACCGTCGAATCCGAAAATGCGAATATATCACAAATGTATGTTGTGTGATGAGCACGATCATTTGTTCTGTGTCTGGGTGTAATTTATCTATAATATGTATGTATTTAGAAATATATAAGTATGTTTATCAGTTGTCTAGTACCCATAACACAAGCTCTGCTTAGCTTGGGACTAGATGGCGTTGTGTGATAGTTGTGGAATATTATTATTATTATTATCACGGAAAACTTTTCGGTTTTGACAAGCGACCACGACATCTCTTATTAGCTGGGATAACACAAGAATAGCACAGAGCTCAAGACGAGCGAGAGAAACTACATTTTTGGGAGAAACCTTGGACGTAGCTGTCATCAAATTGACTGTATTGCCATCGCTATTGTGGACGTGGAAATAAATCACTCCCCCGTATGCTTTCTCGCTAGCGTCCGCGAAAGCCAAGATTGTGACCACACTATCGGCGACAATACCAACGTGGCGTGGGATTTTTATGTTGCAGAGCAAAGGAAGCTCTTCCCTAAAGCGAGTCCACAGCCTGACTATATCTTCAGGTGGTGTCTCATCCCAGTCACAGTTGCATAGCCAAAGCTTCTTGATAAGAAGCTTGGCATGCAAGACGACAGGCGCGACAAATCCCATGACGTCCCATGTTTTAGCGACACACGATAATATTGTACGCTTAGTACAAGTCTGAGTGGGAGTGTTTACTCTCATGGCGAAGTGGTCTGACGTGGGCGACCAACACAAACCAAGTACTTTATGTTGGTCGGACCCGTCGAACTCCTTGTCAGCTGGCAGACGATGCGAAAGCGGAATAGAATTCAATACTACTTGTGAATTACTGGTCCACTTGACCGACTCAAATTGACCAGCCTTCATGAGACCGATCATCTCTGAGGCGGTGGAAATGCCCTGGGTTTCCGTGAGGACGGAATGGACAAAATCGTCCATGTACAATCCCGTGGCGACAATGGCTTTGGTCTGAGGGTAGGAGTCACCCTCATCCTCCGCCAGCTGCTTAATAGTTCGCAGCGCGTGAAAGGGGCTAGATTTGAGTCCAAAAACGACACGATTGAACTCATAAACTTCCCTTGTAGGTTCTGTCCACCATACAAGAGATCATTAAGCGAAACGCGGGTAGTAGTTTTACAACTACCATCGAGAACGACATGAAGTTTGGTTGTGACCTTATCATCTCGGATCACACCATGATGCGGAATGTAGTACGAAGGTTCCGAAGAATCAGGAATTGTAGGTGAAATATAGCCCTTCTCTATATATTCTAGGATGACGTTGTCATACGCGGCCTTTAAATTAGGAGAAGCTTGCATCTTCCTTTCCAAGCAGAGAAACCGGCGTTCACTTGCTTGACGTGAGTTGCCCAGGGATTCGACATCACCCTTGAAAGGCAAAGCGACTACGTATCGTCCGTCACTATTTCGAGTGGTAGTGCGGGCATAAAACTCCTCACATAATTTGTCATCTAGGCTGAGTACCAGAGGAACATTTACTTCTTCCAATTCCCAGAATTTCCGTATCGCTAAGTCTAACGGCTCCGCGGTGCAACAATACGAAACGGTCGAATTGTCATCGATGCGAACCGGCGCCTTACCGACAATTACATAGCCGAGTACAGTTTGCAAGGCGATTGGAGACGCATGTGTAGGCTGACCTTGAACTCTGTTAGATAAGAGTAAATGCGGGAAAGTCGAAGCACCGATCAATAATTGAATCGGACTTGAAGAAAAATATGTATCGTCTGCTAACTGTAAATTTTTAAAATTATGCAAAAGCGAAACGTCAACCGTGGCAGTTGGCAAACGTTCAGTAATTTTATCTATTACGAATGACTCAATATTATAGTTTATATTACGATTGAAACGAGAATAAAATTTAATTTGTACGGAACCCTGTATTTGTTTACTAGCACCTCCTATGCCCCTGACGGTTGCACAGGCAGGTTTATTATTTATGTTCAAACCCAAAAGTTGACAACAATCCCGCGTGATAAAGTTACTTTGAGAGGCGCTGTCTAATATTGCGCGAACAATATGTTCTTTTCCAAAAGAATCTGTTACAATAACTCGCGCTGTAGCCATCAATATAGTTGTTGGGCCCCGATATAAAGAATTAATACGGTTCTCATTAGTCGCGCATAACGCTATATCAGTCTGCTTCGCAAGTCTCTCAGCAGAGGGCGTGCGAGCGCCGGTTGACCTTGAACCGTGCACGTCGCTCAATTTATTTCCGAAACACAACAGCGTATGATGTTTAGAACTACATTTTTTACAAGTGGACTTTGACCCACAAGCGGACACACGATGTTGTTGACTTAAACAATTAATACATAAATTGTTTGATTTCACAAACTTAAATCTCTGATCGGGTTTATAACTATTAAATACTTTACATTTATGTACGTGATCATGTTTCTCCTTACACAAAACACACGCGATAGGTTCGTTATCAGCTACACAGGTATATGTATTAGTATATTTACGGTTTGCAGGTGACTTATTGTTAGAGACTGTTGACGCAGTTCGTTCTAACACCTTTATATGCTCACGAACAAACTCAACTAATTCACTAAAAGATGGAATTTCGGAACTACTTGATTTTAATTGATGATTAGATTCGAATGCCCGTACAGTGTCTATGTCGAGTTTTCGAAGAGCGATATGTAATAAAATAAAATCAGCGTGGTCATGGACCTTTATATTTTTAAACCCGGCTACCGACGTTGCGAATTTATCGAGAAATGATTCTAAAGTAGCCGGCGAACCTGACGAAATAGATTTAAATTCAAATAATTGGTCTAGATATGAAGTTGCCGATTGCCGTTTATCTTCATACCTTTCACAAAGTGAATCGAATATAAGAGGGTAATTATCAGCTGACGGAGTAATTCCTGCACATATTAAACGAGCTTTGCCTGTTTATTTCCCAATGAAATAATATAATTTTTCGCATGCTGTTAGCGAACTATTATTATGCACGGCATTTTGAAAACTGGCGATGAACAGAGGCCAATTTTTTATATCCCCATTAAATTCGGGTATTTCAATCGGAGGCAAGCGAGGAGATTTCTTGAATTCACTAGGTGCCTGAACCCGCAATTTTTTCTCTGCCCGCTTCACCCTACCCTGTAAGTCTTCGAATGAAGAAAGTGCCTGATAGTCGATGACATAATCGGGATTTAATTTAAGTTCATGAGCGATGACATCGTCCAGCGCACATTCAAAATCAGTACGCAACGAATCTATCGTTTCACAATCACACAAGAATGATTCTTTATCGAATTCCTCCGAATCAATATCTTTCAATTTATCACAAATACGTTGCATACGAGAGAATATTCGATCTCTTTTTCCTAATAATCGTTTAAGAGTAATATCTGTAGGCGCCATCTAGCAACCTTCTAATAACGATAATTAAATAAATAATAATATGTAACAACGAAATACGTTGTGAAAGCGATGTGAAGCGAATAATCTACCTAAGTGGGTATTTATTTTTATGTGTCGGTGATTGAGCGCGAAGCGGTAATTCAACGGTAATATTTTACAATAATGCGGGATTAAGCGAAATAACCAGTTATAGTAACGATTACTAGCTGATGTTACGAATCTACAACGGTTTTACCGAGAATTTAACGATATACCCACACCTGTCGGTGAGACAAGTATTTGGTACAAACTAATTAGAATACGAGTTTTTTTTTCCGACTACGAATGGCGAATGGTTATCACTGATTTCAATAATTATTTAGGCTCGTTAGGACCAAATGGGTGCGCGGGTTATGCTAAACTTGCTAATTGGCTGTGACGCAAAAATGGAAACTGACGTTCTGCCGGGAACAAAGAAAGAATGCAAAACGAAATAAAAGGAAGGATGCACAATACTTTGATTCTCCGGAGATGTCTGCGGTGAGAGGCTTCTGGTTCGACTGATGTTCTGGAGCGCGTAATAACCATTTGCGTTCGAGTGTCAGCTGGCGGACACTTTTAAGCGATCCCACCCTCCCTCTCGTACGAAGGCGAGTAGGCATGTGCGGGAAAGGAACGGGGATAGGACGTCACAGCCAATCAACTTAGTCGTTCAATGACATGAAGCTACAGATAAAAAAGACTTAATCGTTTTTTCTTCGTAGCGTAACCAATAGGCAAGTACTTAAATTACTTCATAAATTTTGCGAAAAACGGTGTGTCGTCCTATAAAATTCGAGGGTTGCCCTCGATTTCTCCAGGATCGGTGGCAAAAAAAAGACAATGAAATAAAGAAAACAAAGACACCGACTTCCGAAAGAAAAGTTATTTTGTAGGTTTTTTTAACGTTTTTTATTTATGGTTGTTTTTGAAGGCGGTTACATTTTTTTATAAAGTTTTTTTGTATTAACAGATCGGGGTCTCAAGTGTGTGTAATTAACAAAAGTGATAGAATGAGATAGATAGTGACGCTGACAGTCTGTCTCACTCATTCGACTTAGGATGAGTGAGACGGATAGTGACGCTTGGGGGGTCGTCCGTTCACAACATTTAGTACGCATCGTTTCTTCGTCTATTACGCATCTCTCGTATTCGTGTAACTATGGTACTAACAACTTTGGCTTGTGTTACTTTGGACTTGATACTGCATTCGTACTGACGAGATACCACTGCGGTAAGTTGGTTTTTACAAACGAGTAGACGAATGTAAGCCCGAGATGAAATCGAGGGCTTACCATAGTCACGAGTTTGTAAATACCAATTTCCGCACGTGTGCCATACAATGTTTTTTAACACATTCGTGAGAAAACAGTACAATATGTAATTAAACAAACTTTATTTAAAAGTTTCTAATATGAAAATGGCGCGAATTTGCAAATGGCGCCACATGCACGTGGTGAACAATAGAACTACATCTTTCGTCTCACTTACTCTTTAGTATTAAAATGAGACAACGTATTGAGCAAAAGCGCTTCCAAGGAGGTTCGATCAGTCAGGTTGTTTATTCTCATAATGTGAAACTCTTTGGTGGAGTTCTTATTTTTTTTTAATGGAAATTAAAAAAAAAAAACCGTAAAGAAAACGCACGGTGCTCTACAACGGGGCGTGCCGTAAAATAGGTACTTAGATGAGAGTACCTATTTTACCGCACGTTCCGTTGTATGGTGCGTATTTTTTAACTTTCGAACCATGTATACAGGCTTCGTAAACGCATTTTTCAAGCAAATGTGTTGAAAAGTTTATTTTCAGGGTTTTTGATATGAAACTAGATTATAATAGACTTAGTTATGTTACTTTATAAATGTACGATAGTTATTAGATCTTTAATTACTGTATGTAGGCATGCTTTAGTCATGAAAAACGACATAGTGCTTATTGTGCAGTCAACTGTTCGTCCGTGGTAACAATTTCATTTTGGTAATATCTTAATTTCGTACCAGTTAGGATTGTTCTAAAGTACCTATTACAACCGATGTGCAATTGAAATACTTATTAGCCCGGGTGCCAGAGATATCGAAATGGTGTAATTGCGAAATTCGTCTTAAAATTACCTACCTTAGATTAGTTTTGTTAGTTTTAACATTGAGTGAAGTATGCGTCATAGTTTCTAACTTCAAAATAGGATGTATAGAATAAATTCGTCTCTTTGTACAACTATTTTTGTCAAGTCTGTAGGTATACAAAGTGTGTCCCGGAAGTCAACATAAATCTGGGATGGGAGTGCTTTTTTGTGTTTTTTTAACTATTTTGCGTTATAATAATTTTCATAAAAATAGACACGACCTATAAATATTTGGTCATGCACCAAACATTTATAATTTTCATGAAAACGGTAATGAATCGAAATGTAAGTACTCGATAGGAGACTGACATTAACTTTCTTCGGCATTAACCTTTTCCCAGATATCGACTTGACGTTTGATTTACGAAACATCCCGTGAATAGATTTCTTTGCGAAAATATTTTAGTGGTCGTCTTCAACCATTGAATAATTACGATGGACAGGTCGGTCTATCGTAATTACTTAGTAATTAATTATGATGATTAAGTTTTAATTATGATAGTTTAATTTTTAACCAACTTCTTTTTTTTGCAGTGGAATTTTCCCCTGTGGAACATCGGATACGATTGGGTGCTGCGCGGCGACCTCCTTGACGGCGTCAGCGTAATATGTTACGCCGACGACACGCTCGTCCTGGCGGAGGGAGAGTCGCACCAGGCGGCGGCCGACCTGGCGACGCAAGCGGTCGCGACAGTCGTTGGAAGGATCCGGCAGTTGGGACTCGACGTGGCGCTCCACAAAACAGAGGCCATGTGTTTTCATGGCCGTCTGAACGCGCCACGGTCAGAGTCCCACATAACGGTGGGAGGGGTTCGCATCGGCGTCGGGAGGACGATGAAGTACCTGGGACTCGTCCTCGACGGCCGGTGGAACTTCAAGGAGCACTTCCTGCGTTTGGCCCCAAGGCTGAACCGGGCAGCAGGCGCCCTCAGGCGACTCCTGCCCAACCTCAGCGGGCCAAACGCCTCCTGCCGGAGGCTGTACGCCGGTATCGTGCGGTCCATGGCCCTCTACGGGGCCCCCGTGTGGGCCCTGAGCATGCGGACGCGACCAGCGAGGCTGGTCGCATGCCAGAGGGTCATAGCTATCCGGATGATCCGAGGATACCGCACGATCGCCGGCGAATCGGCCAACCTCCTTGCCGGATTACTGCCCTGGGATCTGGAGGCGACCGCCCTCCAGCGCGTCTATGAGTGGCGCGTGGAGGCGCGGCGCCGGGGAGAATTCCCGCTGCCCCGACAAGTCGAGGCGCGGCGGGAAGAGGTCCGGCGCGATCTCAGGGCAGTATGGAGGGAACGACTGTCGCAACCGAGGTTCGGGCACGCCGCAATCGCGGCGGTAAGACCCCTCTTTGAGGAGTGGCTGGAAAGGCGTCACGGCGTCCTGACCTATCGGATGACGCAGGTCCTCACCGGACACGGATGTTTCGGGAGGTACCTGTGTCGGATGGGGAAGGAAGAAACGCCGGGGTGTCACCATTGCGAAGATCGCCCGGAGGACACAGTAGAGCATACGGTGCAAGACTGCCCCGCTTGGGCAGAGCACCGCCGTGTCCTCACGGCAGCGATAGGCGGAGACCTCTCGCGCCCGGCATTGGTCGAGGCCATGCTGCGGGGCGAGACGGAGTGGGAAGCGGTCGCCTCCTTCTGCGAAGCAGTAATGCTCGTTAAGGAGGAGGCGGGCCGTGAGAGAGAGAGGACAGCGTCCTCCCTCCGCCCCACCCGCAATGGTAGACGCCCACGGCGTCGGACGTCGCAAGACGATCTCCGGCCACCGTAGGCGCGGGCATGCGGGCGGCGAGTAAAGGGCAACTCGCCGCCCGGACATGGACCATGCCCGGGTCGACGGCGCGTTGTGTTCCACGCGCGCCTCAAAGAGCGTCAGCACGATGACGGGGCCCCGCCCAAGAGGGCCAAAGCCTGCCGGGGTCGCGGGACTTATCTCATTACCGTGACCCCGGAACACAAAGGGCTATTGAAGGACACCGTGGATTTTAGTCAGTACAAGTCTGACAGTCCCTCCCGCCCTGCCCGGGGTGGGAGGACTCATTTGATGATTTTACCACGCTAAAAAAAAAAAAAAAAAAAAAAAGTGCCTTCTTCGTATTCCTGATATTAAAGTAACAATGTCTCATAATGAAAATTATGTAGAGGTCACTGATGAGGAATCCAGTGAAATTGAGGTAATGCCACGTATTTGTATTTCTAGAGACGAATTAAAATAAACATATGATAGGCACAAATTTTATAGTTTAATACATAAAAGAGAAGGAATAATGGGTACATCATCTGAAGGGTCCGGAACCGATGAGTGATCGCATGAAAGTGACAGAAAAAAAGTTCTTGCTCATAAAATAAAATCAAGAAGATCCCTTAGAAATCAGAATACGTTACAGAGAATTGAGTATAATGAAAAATCCGATTGCGAAGATTGGTGAAGCGTTATTGGGTGAAAATTTGAGTATTATTTTTTATAAGATGAGGGTTGGTTCGCCTGTTGGTTCCCGGAAAAGCTATACGGTTTGGCACTAACCTTTGGTCTTCTCTGCGCTGACCCTCCTTCTCCTTCCGTCTGGCCTGGAGCTGGCTGGCGACCGACACGCGAATTTCCGAGATCACGAAGCTGAACGATTTTCTTTATATTAGCGGTGCGAAGCGGGTGGCGATCAAATGCGTACTGAATGTAAGCTCTCATGCGCATTAATTAAAAAGACGGTTACTGTCCTTGTATCGTCGAAGGTCATGTCGCTCTTCAACCAATGGCCGCTACCGTTTGCCAGAAAGGGACGACAACGTTTTTGGCGTGAACATTCTCCCCCCTTTGGAAATCCTTAGGATTTACGAAAGACAAAAACAAAAAAAGCGGATGCTACGATAACAGGAGTAGGATGGATACAAGGAAGCAAATGGGAATATTAGCAATGTGGTAGCGCACAAGTTGAATATATATATGTACATGTAAAGATACGAGTAGGCATGTAGAGCGATTGTATCTGTGCTATCAATGAATTAAGACGAATAAAGATAAGTTAGGCTATGTTAAATTAAGTTATATTATGTTAAATTATTGGGACGGAAGTGGGCACAGTTTAACGACAGGACGTTTGAAAGTTCCATTTGTCGTGCGTACCAACGCAACACGCGCGACTCCGTCCCTGCCAGGGTATACCTGTTCAATGATGCCCGTAGGCCAGCGAAGTGGTGGAGCGTCATCTTGGTGAACGAGAACAAGTGTACCTGGCTGAATGGTTACCTCAGGAGTATTCCATTTTTGTCTTAACTGGAGAGTGTGCAGATAATCTAAGTGCCACCTTTTCCAGTAACTTTGGACCAAGCTATCTAATAATTTTTTCCTACTATGAAGGCTCACGGATGCGTCCACCTCGCAAGCTGGCAACGACTGCAGCGGGGTAGTGTTGAGGAAGTGAGCGGGAGTCAAAATGGTGTGCGGCTGATCAGACAGCATACACAATGGACGCGAATTTAAAATACACTCTATTTGAGTCAACACTGTTAATAATTCTTCGTAGCACAGTAATTGTTGCCCGATGCAACGATATAAATGGGTTTTTATGCATTTTATATTGCTTTCCCAAATTCCTCCCCAGTGGGGGGCGCGCGCGGGAATATTCCGCCATGTAATTTTACGGTTGTTTAGTTTTATTTTATTTTATTTTATTTTATTAGGGAAAAAAAACGATATTACATTATGAAGAAAACTTATCAATATGGTACATATGAAACAAAATCAATGTAATAACAACATCATTTTCCACGTATTAACAAAGAAGTATGTTTGCTATGATAAGGACTACGTGAGCCAGTTACTACTTACATCCTAGGCAACATTTTTTCAACTTAACAAAAAAATAGAAAAAGACAAAAAGAAAACAAAAACAATAGAACAGCGAAGAAAAAAAACAAAAGCAAGTTAGTTATCCATCACAAGATTAAGTCGTTCAGTACGTTGAAAACTTTACTTCTAAAAGCATTTTTATTAAGCATAAATATATCTATATCTATAAAGTGTTCATTATAAATCTGTGCGAGACGCCAAAGTGGTGCACGCTTACCTGCGTTTGTCCGGCATGATGCCTGTTCAAACAGTCGGTAATCGCGCACCCCTCGGCGGTTAATCGATCTAGGTACTACAAGCCTAATTTCATTATTGATGTCTATAGAATTTAGTTTGTTATGACAAAGGTCATGTAGTGTCGTCACTTGCAGAAGCATTCGTCTCTTTTCGAGAGAGAGTAGATTATACTTTGCTAATAGGTCTTTGTATGGTAAGCGTGGAAGTTGGCATTTGAATTGCATAGTTCGTAGGAATTTGCGTTGTACTTTTTCAATGGCTATTTTGTATTTATTATATAATGGATCCCATATTAGACAAACGTATTCAAGCTGAGAACGAATAAGTGAACGATATAGGTGTAAAAATGTGCAAGGGCGCCTAAAGTCGGTAGCTGTCCTGAAAACAAAGCCGTACATTTTAAATGCTCTGGTTATGATGCTCTCTATGTGAAGATCTAAATGTAATTTACTGTCGAATAGTATTCCCAGATCTCTAAGAGTCGCCACTCTGTTAAGTACAGTACCGCATAAGGTATAACCATATTTTATAACAGTTTTTTTTTTAGTGAAGCTGATGATCTGGCATTTGGGTATACTTAAATTTAGCTTATTAACTGCACAATATTCAGAGAGTCGGTTAAGATCACTCTGTAGTTCTGAGCAGTCGTTAACATTTCTTATTATTTTATATAATTTCAAATCGTCAGCATATAGGAGAAAATTTGTGGATTTAAAGCATAAATTTATGTCGTTTATACCTAAATATAATAAAAAGCAAAGGTCCCAATATGGAGCCCTGGGGAATACCAGATGACATCCCAGCACTTCTTGACTTATACCCGTTAATCACGACTACCAGGCTGCGGTTTGCAATATAAGAGCAAAACCAACGCAAAAGATTGCCCCTAATTCCATTGAATGCTATTTTATTGAGAAGGATTTCATGGTCCACTCTATCAAATGCCTTCTGAAAATCTGTATAGACAGCGTCCACCTGAATTCTCTTGTCAATGCTTTGGAAGAGAAAATTGGAGTAAGTTGCTAAGTTCGTCATAGTGGATTTTTGTTTCACAAAGCCGTGTTGTTCGGGTATGATATGGTTATGAATGAAGGGATAGATGGCATTATGGACAAGCTTCTCGAAGAGTTTTGATGTTGCGCTGATTATTGATATTGGACGGTAATTTGTGACGTCATGTTTTGATCCACTTTTATGGACTGGGACAATGTAGGCGCATTTCCAAATGTCTGGGAAGAAACCCTCAGCGATGCATTTGTTAAAAATAATGTGTAATGGGTCACATATTGATTCAGCAGTACGTTTAAGAAACACTGCAGGTATTCCATCTGGGCCTGCGCCCTTGGAAGGGTCCAGTTTTTTCAATTCCCTTTGAATATCAATTACGTCTAGGTAGATATGGTGTAATAGATCACACTGGTCCGAATAATCATTTGGTGGAGACCATTGGGGTGTTAAGGAAGTCGGCTGATAAACAGACTGGAAAAAAGACGAGAACAAGTTACAGATTGTTTCAGGATCTTGCGATGTACGGTTTTTGTATGTCATGCTTGATGGTATACCTGCTTTGGTTTTTTTGTTAGATATATAAGACCAGAAAAATTTAGTATTTTTTGGTATAGAATCCTCTACAGAGTTAATGTACATTTTGTAACATTTTGCAGCTTCACATTTAAAACGTGTTCTGTATAATGCGAAGATTTCATAATCCGAGTCATTTTTATATATTTTCCACTTAATCCAAGCTTTACGTTTGTGTTTAAAGATATGTATGAGAGATGGACTAAACCATATTGGGTAACGTGCTGGCTTAGACTTTGAAAGTGGCACATTTTTTTTGATAATATCATAGAGAGTTTCATAGAATAGATTAACCGCATTCGCTGCTGGAAGTTGGTCCAGCATCACGTTCCAAGAAACGTTCATCAACTCTTTATTTAGTAGATCATAGTTAGCTTTAAAAAAGTTGGGTTTTTTTACGGAGTTACGGTTCATACTACTAAAATGAGACTCGAAGGGAATTATAACATAGAATGGAGGATGATGAGCGTCTATCGGGACAGAAACTGGGTCCTGCGGTTGCATCACAGAGCAGTCAGTAATGTTAGTGATGCATAAATCCAAAATTCTGTCGTTTGAGTTTCTAATTGCATTGTATTGAGAGGCCCGGTGATGAATCATAAAGTTTCGCAATCCGTCACAAACTGATGATGTTCCATTACAGACAAGAGTAGAAGAGTCTGCTTGATGTTGCCAACAAGCATCAGGCACATTGTAATCCCCTACTAGTAGCATGTTGGTTATGCTATTTTCTCTTATGATGTCATTTAATGTATGAAAGTATAAATTGTAAACCGCTAGGGGTGACCTATCTGGTATGTAAACTGCGCCAAGTAAATAACTACCAGTTAGTTCAGTATTAGGTAATTGGACCAGAACTATTTCCAGAAACTTTGACATCGGTGAAAGTGTCGGTGCATAGAGACGATACGGTTTGAGATACTTCATTACTGCCACCAAAACTCCTCCCCCATCAAATTTTTGAGTCGAATTTAGGTCCCTGTCACATCTGTACACAATGTATCGTTGATCTATGAACTCGTCATCATATATGTTGCTGTTTAGCCAGGTTTCCGACAAAATGACTATGTCATACGAGTTAGACATTATGTTAAAAAATATTGTTTTCAGCTTTGTACGCATGCCGCGACAGTTTTGATAATAAATCGTCAAGTTATTTATGTTGTGATTAGCCATGATATTAAAAACAATTTTTTTGTTGTATTAGAGTATTGTGTTGCCAACGAACACGACAGTAGTTTTGCGTATTTAAAAAAAATACTGTATTTATTCATGCTTCTGCAAATATCCGACAAATGATGCTTCTGCAAATATCCGGCAAATATTATAAAATAATTTGAGAAAGTGTAAAAGTACAAAAAGTAATCATATAATTTAACATATAAAGCAAAATAAATTAAACCTGTTTCAAGTTTAAATTTAGGGGGTACTTTTAGTAGTTTTAGTCTTAATTTTCTCGATGTCTTTGAGAGTCCGAATAGCCAGCACGGCGGTATTTTCAATCTCTCTGACGAGTATCGTAGAATGTTTAGTCCAGACAAATTTATATCCCTCACGACTTGCTGCCTCCCGGGCCTTACGAAAGAGCTGCTTATTTCGAAGCGTGAGGTGTTCGTTTACAAAGACTTTATGTGAGGTGCCTGATATTCCTAGTTGTTCAGAAGATAGCCCCTTCTTCATCCTGTAGGCGCTAATTATATTATCACGTAATATTCTTGTTGTAAATTTCGCAACAATATTCTTAGGCTTGTTAGTCTGCGCAGCATGAGGAACACGGTGTATAGAGACAACATCTTCTTTCCCAATATTGTATCCTATCTGCTTACCCAAGCAAACAAGCAAGTCAAGCAGATTCTCGTTGCGTCTTTCAGGTATGTTACAGATTTCTATGTTGCATTGCCTTGCTTGCTGCTCCAACAGGTCTAATTTCGCTTCTAAGTCCATTAGAGTTAGTCCGCATTCTGTGTTTGTTTGCGATGGCATATCATTCAGGCGTTTTTTGAGATCAGTGTACTGGTCACTCAAGAATTGGTTTGATTCCTTTAGCGCAGAAACTTTCTCTGACAACGTTGCGAACTGTGACACAATATTTGACTGCTCCGTAGATAAGGATCCAAGCTCTTTTCTTATTTCAATTTTGTACTGGTCGAAATCGCTTCTTATATTGTTAATATTTTGATTTATTTGTTCTAAATTCTTATTCATGTCCTCGCGCCAGTCCTTAAGAGTTTGCAGTAATTCAGATTTAAAAGAGTTAAACAGAATCAAAGCTTCATTTTTCGGTGTTTTACGCTTCCTGCCAGTGATGTTTTGAGATAATTCCGGCGTTGAAGGTATGTCCGGGTTAGATGAACTTTGCCCGGTCGGTGAACGAGGCATCTTAAAACACCGTTGTTTCAAATAATTGCGTTGATCAACTAGCCAATTTGTCGATTTTAAGGTAACTATTAGATAGTTAATTCTAATTTAAAAATAAAATAACGGCGCAAGTAAACATGAAACAGAGATAACAACAGGTCGACACCGGCACGCAGGTAGTAGTCACTAATTTCGCGTCGCAGCGCTCACCGTCCGTGGCGTAGTGGCCTCTGTGTACAACCCGGTGGGCGCTCGACACGAGTTGGTCGATGGTTCGAATCCAGCCAGGCGCCCGGACTTTTTTCAATGTTTCTTCGATTCAAATCCAAGTTCTTCAATTTAATTTAAAAAAAAGGAGTAAATCACTTACAAGCTGTGATTCGGTGCACGCCCGTGAGAACAAGACGGAGAATCAAAATCCAATATGGACGCCGCCGCATATGGAAACTCCCGCAAGATAGTAAGAGAGGATCCGAGTTTCTCCAAACTGCGCGCACTCAAAACTCAATAATAAAAAATTAAATACTCCGCAGCAACCAACTACACGTCCTCTCACAGCAAAGGTTCGAGCGAAAAAGAAAAACGTTCGTAGTTCCGTTTTGAATGCAGTAGACGTATCTTTAGAACCTACCCAAGTAGCACAAAACTGCATTATAAGATGTCACAAGAGGGTAACATCGGTAACTTTAGCACTTATGAAGAGTTATTACAGTACACTCGACCTGCAATAGGTGAAAAGTGAGCTTTCACCTGAATAAGAACGTTACTATGCGTCACGGAGGACACACTGTAACGCTTGCAGCGTTAATATAGGTAACAAGTTCAGTATTGTACAGCTTTCTGTAATACAAAGGATTTTCGTGAACTTTAACTGAGCTATATTCTGAATTGAAGACCACATGTGTACCCTTAGAGCACTTGCATTTTAAGAAAGAACACGTGAGCTACTATAATGTAAACAGTTATTCTGTGGTTTCAAATAACAAAGATATAATGCCTTTTGCTGCACACAGTGGAACTTGTGTAAAGTTAACCAGCTTGTTACACGCATAGTTCTTATAAAGTCCACATGATCACTATGGGTGAACATATATGATGCTCAGTTAAAACAAACTGTACCCTGAGCACGAGTTTTCACTCTTTTACTTTACAGCAACTTTCCAGTATTTACAGCGTTTCTTGTATGAAAAAATGGAACAGCGCCTCTGGTCTGCGAAGAAGGAACTAATTTTTTCCTTGAAAATTGTCAATTTGAAGTTGTCAAAGTTCCAGTTTACTTTACGTCTCAAATACTGAAAACTCGTGCTCAGGGTACTGGTCTGTAATAGCTCACATGTTACCCATAATCTCAGTGAGACCTGAATACTTGAATAGATACTGATATTTACCTACAATTATTTGCGTACAGGTTACCTACTATCCAGCTTTACATGAATCTGTAGCTGACTTGTGAAACACAAGAACGACTCGTAACAGCTCGTAATTGATTTATATACCACGAGTGAATACTTAATCAACTCGTAACTGATGTATGGACCACGAGTGAACACTTAATGAACTCATTAATGATGTATGGACCACGAGTGAACACTTAATGAACTCGTTACTGATGTATGGACCACGAGTGAACACTTAATGAACTCGTTACTGATGTGTGGACCACGAGTGAATACTTAATGAACTCGTTACTGTTGTATGGACCACGAGTGAACACTTAACCAGCTCATGCCGTTTGATTGTGGTTAATAGGGTACACATTGCTTGTCTGCCATTTTTAGATTCTAACCTATGTATTATAAAATATAATAACATTTTGTTTTTGTTTAGTCAACGAAAATAACAACAGAATTTGAATAGTAAATGTAATGAATTTATACGTAAACAGCTTCTTGTTAAATTACAAAGGAAAAGTAAAAAGACTTAATTATTTTTAATAATATAATCAATCTATTTTATACTATAATTTTCAAGTAAACAGGGATATTTTGAGAGCGCGTGAAAATATTCGTCTATAATTATATAGTATTTGACAATAAACTCTCTTTCCCATTCGAATTTCATGCACATGGAGGAAAATCCGATAATTATTTGCCTATTTCCCACAAACACTTTACAAAATGGTTCACACAAAACACATCAAAATAATTTATATAAGTAGTAGCGTGAAAATTATTCACAATTTTGCCACTTGTGAATTTCCAGTTCCATATTAGAGTTACTAATATCCTGGAGTGTATTTTGTGCTGAAGAAGAGGTAACAAGTGCCCTATTATTCAGACCTTATGGTGTATTAAAGGTAACACATACCCTGATAAACTCTCATTATTCAGCTCTTGGGGTGACTGTTACCTCTAATAATGCTGATATAACTCTGATATAGTGCAACCAGGTACATTATTCAGCTAACAGCTGCTTAATTTGTGCCCAAATCAGTGTTATATCAGCTGAGTAGGCGCCTCTAACTCTCTTATTCAGAAGCTTATTCAGCTGAAGATTCACATGTGAACAGTTATTCAGCTACTATTCAGCACTTCTGTGCTACTTGGGTAGAAACGTGTATAACTCGTCTAGCTGACGCTTTGCCCCAATAAAATTTGTTCCGTTATCGGAATACAGGACAGATATTGGCCCTCGTCGTGACAGAAAACGCTTTAAAGCGTCCAAGAACGTCTCCGAACTCAAGTCCGATGCAATCTCAATATGTATGGCCTTGGTAGTCAGGCACACAAAAACGCAGATATAAGCCTTTTGACTTCTAACGCCCCGCTTGCGTGTCATAGTGATAGCTATCGGCCCAGCGTAATCTACCCCTGTGTGAGTAAAGGCCTTGGCTTCTTGTACACGTGCCGGAGGTAGGCTTGACATCATAGGCGTGGGATGAGAGGGGGCAACCTTGAAACAAAAGTTACATTGACGTATGCGTTGTCGAATAATATTTCGAGCGGAAATGATCCAATAGCGTTGCCTTAACAATGACATGAGAAGGTGGGAACCAGTATGGCAATTGGATCGATGACAGTCATCTATCAAAAGGTCCACCAGTTGATGGCGACGTGGAAGCAGCAATGGATGCCGATTTTCAAATGGTATCTGAGCGTTTGTCAGTCGACCACCAACTCGAAGCAAACCGTTTTTATCTATGAACGGACTAAGTTTCCTCAATGAAGGTGAGGGCAGGTTCCCTTTTTTAATGTTGTTTAATTCAGCGGCAAAGTATTTGTTCTGTAACTCGCGAATAATCGCAAACTCAGCGACTTCAAGGTCTGAAACCTGAATTAAAGAAGCTCGAGGTAACTTGCGAACAAATCGCAGAACATACACTATGATGCGTAGTAGCTTTTTCCAAGATGAGACTCGATAAGAGAGCTCCAGAAGTAGTGAAGGAGATTGATGGGAGACTACTGTTAAAGTTACGGAACCCTTTGCTTCAGGGATGGACCCGTCGACATTCGATGGGTCGAATGCCACTATTGGCCACTCAGCGATTGGATAACAAGTCCACGGTGGACCTTGCCACCACAGCGGGTGATGGATGATTTCAGAAGGTAGTAAGCCTCTTGATAAACAGTCACTAGGGTT
Organism: Agrotis exclamationis; assembly: GCA_950005045.1. NCBI lineage: Eukaryota > Metazoa > Arthropoda > Insecta > Lepidoptera > Noctuidae > Agrotis > Agrotis exclamationis. The sequence continues at coordinate 21,635,617 of OX465415.1, read as the reverse complement.
TTCTATTCCATTTATATGGAAAAAGCGGTCTGGAGATAAATTTGACTGTATTTCAGTCACGCGGTTGGCAACGAATGTCTGCCAGCGATGCGGGGAAGAGTGAATCCATGATAGAGCGACAGTGGAATCACTGAAAGCGAATATCTCTTTAATAGGATATCGCTTATGGAAAACAGTATGAACTTGTTTTACAAGTTTAGCGAGCATTAGTGAGGCACACAATTCAAGCCTCGCCAGAGAGATCGTCTTCAGTGGAGCCACTTTAGACTTAGCGCATACTAAATGTACGGATATATCCCTATTAGGGTTTGTTATGTGTAGGTAAATGACGCAGCCGTACGCCTTCATACTAGCGTCGCCAAAGGCGAGCAAATTGACTATGCAACCGGCCGCGACACCCAGATGGCGCGGTATTTGTAAACTAGATAATGACGGTAATTTAGTTTTGAACCTAACGAAGCGTTCAGTAATGACTTTTGGGGGCTCCTCATCCCATCCCACCTTAGCGAGCCAAAGATCCTGTATTAGAAGCTTTGCATAAAGGACAACAGGTGCGACGAACCCCAACACGTCAAATAAGCGAGCAACCATAGACAGTATGGCGCGCTTAGTATTACCCATAGTCGCAGCGGATGAGGCGAACGAGAACACATCAGAAGTAGGTATCCATTTCAAACCTAAGACCTTTAATGTTTCGTCATCATCTGTGAACTCAATCGCCGCGCGGTATGACTCAGGCAAATGCGCAAGAAGCTCTTTAGAGTTGCTCGCCCACTTGACGAGGTCAAATCCGCCCCTTTTGAACAACGCGAGCAATTCGTCCGCCAGACGAGTTCCATCTTCGACAGTAGACACAGAGGTAGTTAAATCATCCATATATAGTTCTTTAGAAGCAACCTCTGCGGCGAGAGGGAAACGTTCTTGATAGTCCTCAGCTAACTGGCGGACAGTACGCATTGCTAAGAATGGGCTTGGTCGCAGTCCGAAAGCTACGGAATTAAATTGAAAAATACGAATACGCTCAGTATCGTCGAAACGGTATAATATCTTTTTATATTTGCGATCATCTACGGACAGTAAAATCCTAAGATACATTTGACGTATATCAGCGGTTATTGCAACTTCAAAATATCTAAAGTTGAGTAAAAGCGAAAATAAATCGGCCTGCAAATTAGGCCCAGTGTGCAACAAGTCATTGAGCGACTTGCCGCTGTCAGTTTTAGCACTTGCGTCCAAAACTATGCGGGTTTTTGTCATCGACTTTTCAGGCCGGACGACAGCGTGATGTGGTATGAAATAACCTTCATGAGTAGCGGGGAAAGAATAAGGGATTTCCGATAAGTAACCCTTATCTATATAATCAGCGATGACGTCATTGTAAGCTTGACGTAAAGCGGGATGCGAATGAAATTTACGCTCTAATGCAGACAATCTACGCTGAGCGTGAATGAATGAGTTACCTAACGACTTAGGTTCACCCTTGAATGGCAAGCACACAATGTACCTACCGCCCGAGTCTCTAGTAACGGTTGATTTATAAAAATCCTCGCAAATCTGATTTTCCGGACTTATTATTTTTACCGTAGGCACCTCTTCTATTTCCCAGAATTTTAAGATTGAATGGTTTAAATTATCTACTAGCGGGCCGAAGGACCAGGCTATACTGCCTTGGTTGACAGCAGGTATCTCACCCATGACAATATAGCCAAGCGTGGTTTCTATAGCATGAGGTATGCAATAAGCGGTGTCCATTAAATCATCTGACGACGCGAGTGGACGCGGAACGACCTTACCCCCCAACAGAATAAACGCGAATAACTGAGCGCCTAGAATCGCTTCTATATCTCCAGACACGTTCCAACCGTCGTCTGCTAGTGGTAAGTCCTTAAACTGTTCCATAAACGATGCTTGAATTCCGCGCGTCGGTAACGACTCAGTAATATGGTCTATAACCAACATGTTCAGTTTATAATGCGCATCACTCACTCGCGATTGAATTGTGAGAGATACATAACCTTTAATTGGGGCTGAGATTGACCCCACTGATTTCAAGGATGAATTAACTGGCGGATGAATATTTAATTTCAATTTCTTACAACAAGCGAGAGTAATAATGTTATTCTGAGAACCACTGTCTACTAAACATCTCATTAACAAACGGTTTCCATTCACCGGAACATATACCTGTGCCGTTGGTAACACAATTAAATTATTTAACAAACTACAAGGTTTGGATTCGTCACAGGTCATTAGCGTAATTGAGTTCCCAGAACGACCGCATTCCTTATATAACGCACACTCGCGCGCAGTGGGCGCCGGCGTGTCTACACGCGCATGCATACACACAGCGGGCGTCCCCGCGCCGACTGTCGTACCCAGTTCAGCGTGCGTTGGTTGAACCCGTTCAAAATGTAACAATGAATGGTGTTTTTTATGACACTGCTTACACGTATTTGACGAACCACAACTAGAAGTGGCATGTTTGTTACTAAAACAATTGATACAAAGTCTCTTGTCTTTTACGAAATTAAAGCGTTCCTTCACTGCAAGCTTTTTGAATTCCATGCATTCGTAAAGGTGGCTATGCTGCGTTTTATTACAAAACAAACAAGCGCTTTCACCGTTATGACTATTCTCGGTAATAGCGAAACTATGAAAGTTTTTATTGTTATTCGGGCGGGGTTTTGATTTCGCATCCACAACCTTATTATTATTGGTGGCAGCAGTCTGATGGATCACTGCCGACCTCTCCATAATTTTTATATGATGACGGAGGTAGTCCACTAACTCTTTGCTAGTGGGTAGATCGTTATCTTCAACCGTTAACTCGAAACTTTGAACCACCTGCGGATCTCATCATCATCATCATCATCAGCCGGAAAACGTCCACTGCTGAACATAGGCCTCCCCCTTAGACCGCCACGCCGAACGACAATTCGCCACTTGCATCCATCGGTTGCCCGCGACCCTCACGATGTCGTCGGTCCACCTAGTGGGAGGCCTACCTATGCTGCGTCTTCCGGTCCGTGGTCGCCACTCGAGAACTTTTCTTCCCCATCGGTTGTCAGTTCTACGAGCGATGTGGCCTGCCCATTGCCACTTCAACTTGCAAATTTTATGAGCTATGTCGGTGACTTTGGTTCTTCGCCGAATATCCATGTTCCGGATTTTATCCCGCAAAGAAACTCCGAGCATAGCTCTTTCCATCGCTCGTTGAGTGACTCTTAGTCTCTCTAAAAGGCCAACAGTTAGAGACCACGTTTCAGAGCCATATGTCATCACTGGCAACACACACTGGTTAAACACCCTTGTCCTGCGGATCTAACTTCTTTAAAACGATATGCGTAAAAATAAAATCTGTTAAGTCTTTTATATCCAGCTGCTTAAGTGCAGACCAGGAGGAATTTACTCGTTCAATGAAATTATTTAATTGTGAGGTTGACGAACCCGACGCCGGTTTTATATCCATTATATTATTTAAATATGTTGACCCAAGTAACCTCTTGTCTTGGTATTTTGTTACTAATGAGTCCCAAATAGTGGAATAATTGTCCTCATTGGGCAATATTCCCGCGAACACATTAAGTGCGACTCCACTTAATTTCCCCACCAGATATTGTACTCGCTGGCCGTCGGTCAAGGTTTTATTATCGTGAACGTTCGTCTTAAAACATTGATAAAACAATGGCCACGATTCTGGCTGACCCGCAAAGCTTAAAAGTTCCAAAGCCGGGAGCCTGCACGAATAATTGGCAGATGTGGGTACACTGACTACTTGCGCACTTTGCGAATGAATTAATTCATCTCGTTTATATTTAACTTGCGAATATAGTGTTTCAAATGCGCTCCAGTCACTGAAACTGATTTCGCAGTCCGGGTCCGCCTTCAATAACCATTCATTATGCTCGTCACATAACTTCACGAAATCATCATATAATTTCCCTATATTTGACGTCTCTGCTAAGAATTCCCCTATGCTTCTCGTATTAATTGTTGAAGACGTTATAAGCCTTTTAGAGGATTCAAAATATCCATTTAATTTTGCAAAGGTGGCTTGTTTCTTAGCAATGACCATTTTTATTTTAATTTGCGTCGACATTTTGTCGAAAGTAAGTAGGTACTTTGATTATAGCACTGAACAAGCAAATTCTAGATATAATATTCAACTATCTCGCTATTAGATAATTAGTGGGTAAGTCGTAATGACTGTTCTGGAATGTACTACTAGATAGGTAGGTATATTCTATATTAATGAATATAATAGGATTATATGAAATTATAGGATTATATTATGAATTATTAGGAAAATATAGGATTCTGGTTCCAATATCCGGTCCGAAGTGACCATTAAATTTGGTGAAGCGTTATTGGGTGAAAATTTGAGTATTATTTTTTATAAGATGAGGGTTGGTTCGCCTGTTGGTTCCCGGAAAAGCTATACGGTTTGGCACTAACCTTTGGTCTTCTCTGCGCTGACCCTCCTTCTCCTTCCGGCTGGCCTGGAGCTGGCTGGCGACTGACACGCGAATTTCCGAGATCACGAAGCTGAACGATTTTCTTTATATTAGCGGTGCGAAGCGGGTGGCGATCAAATGCGTACTGAATGTAAGCTCTCATGCGCATTAATTAAAAAGACGGTTACTGTCCTTGTATCGTCGAAGGTCATGTCGCTCTTCAACCAATGGCCGCTACCGTTTGCCAGAAAGGGACGACAACGTTTTTGGCGTGAACAAAGATTTTTCTACTTCAACTGATTCATACATACCTTCCAGTGAAAGTAACACTGATAAAGAAAACGACGCAAGAAATAATGAAAAACTAAAGAAGAAATCGGAGAAAAATATACTATCACTTAGTTTGGACAGTAATGTTATACAAGAAATAGATATCAACAAAAGCGTCATAAGCTACGATAGTGACATCTTCAATAATGTATCTCATTATGAGAATATTACAACTGAAAAGTTTTCTACCTATGAAAAAGGCAGCTCATGTAATGTAAACAACATAAGTAATGATCTTGAACAAAAGAATATACAAAACAGTGACACTTTCTCCACTAAAGACAATAAAAAGACTAACGATCATCATGAAGATGAGATCCTTGTTGCAAAAAGCTCGAACAATGGGCTAATGAGAAAGTGGGATAAAAAAACAAGCTTGTTTATTCTGTTCCAAATTAGTCGCAAAATTACCAAGACATCTAGAAGCAGTACATAGTAAGGAATCAGAAGTTATAAAAATGTTATCTTTTTCAAAAAAATCTGTAGAAAGGAAGATTTTAATCGACGATCTAAAGAAAAAAGGTAACTATTTTCACAATTCGAATGTATTAAAAGCAGGCTCCGGTATACCACAAAAAAGAAGCAAATTGGCAACTTCCGTAGACTCTTTGCTGCCTTGTCCATCTTGTTTAGCCTTCTATTCTAGAAAAAAACTTTCTCGCCATTACAGTTCTTGCTCGAAAAGAGACAACAAAAAGGCTAAATCGGTTCAAAGAGAAGGTTCCATGTTATTGCCAATTTCATTTGCTGCTTCAGAGAAGCTTCGTAGCAATGTCCTCTCACGAATGAATACTGACGAAATTTCCCTTTTAGTCAGGCAAGATGATTTGATTCTTAAATTAGGCAGCAAACTCATGACCAAACATGACCAAGATCCTCACTTGTATAGATATTAGTCAAAAAATGAGAGAATTGGCACGTTTTTTAGTTGAAATGAAAAAAATCTGTCCCGCAGTACAAAATATATCAGAGTGTATTAATCCAGTATTTTTTCCAAAAGTCATAGAAGCTGTTAGAACTGTTTCATCGTATGATTCTATAACTGGAAAATATGGTACTCCAAGTCTTGCTCTAAAACTGGGACATTCCCTGAAAAAATGTGCCAATATAATTATTAGTGAATCTCTCATACAAAATCTTTCTCTTAAAAGAGAAATGGCCCAAAACTTCATTACACTTTGTGAAAATGAATGGTCAGCAAATATATCTACTGGTGCTTTAACAACGTTATATAGAAACAAATGGAACATACCGGATAGGTTGCCACTGGCGGAGGATGTCAAATTACTCAATATTTTTTTATGTGAAGAGAGAGAGAAATATATTACAGCATTAAAAAATGCAGAAGTTACCATTTATAACTGGACTAATTTGGCGAAAATTGTTCTTGCACAAACTTTATTGTTTAACAGAAGAAGAGCGGAAGAGGTGGAAAAAATTCCGGTTGAAACATACCTAGCTAAACTAAATTCAAAGGACGTACCGGTAGATAAAAGTATTCAAGAAACCCTATCAGAATTTGAAAAAGCAATATCACAGACGTTTGTTAGATTCGAAGTACGTGGGAAAAAGGGAAGAAAAGTCCCAGTTATATTGTACCCGAAACTAATTGAGGCATACGATATCTTAATGCTATACAGATTCCATGTAGGTATACCAAAATAAAATATATATTTCTTCGCTTCACCTCCACTATCTTACTTTCGAGGTAGTGATGTTATGAGAAATTTTGCTGCATCATGTGGAGCTAAACAACCGCAAAATCTTACTTCCACAAAATTGAGAAAAAATGTTGCAACTATGTCACAAATATTAAATTTGAGCAATCACGAACTAGATCAGTTGGCCAGGTTTATGGGTCATGACATATGTGTACACCGAGAATACTACAGATTGCCAGAATCCACTATTCAGTTAGCTAAAATAAGTAAAATATTAATTGCATCGGAAAAAGGAAAATTACACAAATATAAGGGAAAGAACACAAATATAAATGAAATAGACATAAATATTAATACAATTTCAGATGATGACGAAAGTATCGATAGTGAAGACGACTTAGAAACAAATGAAGTGAATCTACCGTCACAAACACTTCAAGAAGACATTACTGATTCACAAAATAACTTAGAGAAAAACTCGAGAAAGAAGAAAGTAACCAAACCAAAAAATAAGTCATGGACTAAAGATGAAAAAACCGGCCAAGTGCGAGTTGGACTCGCCCATGAAGGGTTCTGTAGCCGCAGCATAGATTAGAGATATAATTATATTGAGATTAGTAAGTAAAATACACAAACAATAAAAATAACTTTGTTTTTCATAGTATTTGTATGAATGGCAAAGTTATATTTGCGGTTTTTGAAAATGTACTATATCTCAAAAACTGCTAACTGTATCTCATCCAAACCAATTTTCGTTGGTAGTTTTGGTTGAGGTCTACATTATATATTTTTTTTAGTTTTATCATTTTCTTATTTTAGAAGTTACGGGGGGGGACACACTTTTTACCACTTTGGAAGTGTCTCTCGCGCAAACTGTTCAGTTTAGAAAAAAATGATAGTGGTAACCTCAATATCATTTTTAAAGACCTATTCATAGATACCCCACACGTATGGGTTTGGTGAAAAAATTTTTTTTGAGTTTCAATTGGACGTAGTTAAGCGAAAAGGATCCAATCCACACTCAGTTACTTTTGAGATATTGACGTTTGAAGTTCAAGAGGTATTTTTTCATTGTATTTATTTTAAAATTAACAAAAAGTATATTTTTTTCTGTGGAATATTAACACTTTTTTTTATAAGTAATGGTATATTTATGCATAGAGTCATATTATCAGAGTTAAATGTAAATATGTAGGTCTGGATCCTTTTTGTGAAATTACTATCTCCATAGAGCACGCTCTAGTCTCAATTTCGAAAAAACGATCCACATAATAAATAATCACATAAAACTTATATTTGAATAAATATTAAATACAAAATACTTAAAAAACTTTACACATTGCCTAGTTAAGTCAATAAATACTACTGACAGGTGTTAAGTAGTAGCGATTTATCAAAATTAATAGCACTAAATCAATGTTGAGTTTTTGAGGGTAGAAGTTTAACATGCATTTCTTCACTGGTATTAATTTTACAATTAATTGAACTTACGATTTTATTGTGAAATAATAACATTTCTTTGTTTACAGTAGTATTTTCAGGTGTAGTGTTATATTTTCAGATTTTTTTGTAAATATATGGATCTGGATCCTTTTCGTTAAATTTTAGTTTCTATAGTATATTCTCTAGTCGTAATTTCATTTAACGATCCACATAATAAAGTGTTTAAAAACTTATTAAAATTTCATAAAAAATCATTTAATGACACAAAGCAATACTAATACAACTTTATTTAAAGCTTTAACATAATTTTGTAAAACTAAATCTTAAAAACCCCTCTAAACTTTTCTTTATTCTTCCATGTTAATAAATCATTTTCATCAAAACATAAAAAACCGGCCAAGTGCGAGTCGGACTCGGCCATGAAGGGTTCCGTAGCAGCAAGTAACATAATATAAATGTTCTTGTAGTTGGTTGTAACTTTGAAAGGTAAATTGCGGTTTACGATTTATGACGTTAGAATAAAAAAAAACTAATTACTTGATCTTGTTCAAACCAATTTTCAATTGAAGATTGCATGGTAATGTACTTACATCATATATTTTTTTTAGTTTTATCATTCTCTTGTTTTAGAAGTTACAGGGACAATTCTAAGTATGGAGGGAACCCCCAAAAGTTGTTTTTGTGTAAAAATACTAATGCGGTTCACATAATACATCTACTTACCAAGTTTCAACAGGATAGCTCTTATACTTTCGAAGAAAAATGGCTGTAACATACGGACGGACAGACAGACAGGCATGACGAATCTATAAAGGTTCCGTTTTTTTGCCATTTGGCTACGAAACCCTAAAAAGGAAATTTCTTCTTATTATAATAATGTCCATACTTAATCAGTATTTTAATCATCTGTCTCAAGGACAAAATCGATCTCTCCATCGTAACCATCTACATCTTCTGAAATGTTATTATTCCCCTTTAGTGATGTATAAAACTCCTGACATTCCTTTGGGATAAGTTCCAACATTGACATTAGATCAATAGATTTAGATGAAAGTGTATTCATCAAAAAGGCCCTAAGAACAATGGATCATTTTTGTAGTTTTGATCAGTGAAGATAATGAATAAATTGCAATTACGCAAAAACAACCCAGAATTCTTGAATCGTTTTACCTAATCTATTAGAAATACTAGTTCAGAACCATGAAGTTTGAGTTGTTTATGCTGAAAAAAAAATAAGAAGCGCTATACATGTGGACTGGTTCTGAAGTTTAATTATACGAAAAATAGAGCTATTTTAGCTGGGTTGTTTTTACTGACCCTTAGTATCTATATTTTGGATCAGTTTGGTGCACTTAACACATTTTTGACCCAGTTGTGGATTGGATCCTTTTCGCTTAACTACGTCCAATTCTAAGTATGGGGGTTTGATTTTTGTATGAAAATCCTAATGCGGTTCACATAATACATCTTTCTACCAAGTTTCAACAGGATCCACGGCGACGGACGTCGCAAGACGATCTCCGGCCACCGTAGGCGCGGGCATGCGGGCGGCGAGTAAAGGGCAACTCGCAGCCCGACCATGGACCATGCCCGGGTCGACGGCGCGTTGTGTTCCACGCGCGCCTCAAAGAGCGTCAGCATAATGACGGGGCCCCCTCTCTAGAGGGCCAAAGCCTGCCGGGGTCGCGGGACTTATACCATTACCGTGACCCCGGGACATAAAGGGCTACTGAAGGACACCGTGGATTTTAGTCAGTACAAGTCTGTCAGTCCCTCCCGCCCTGCCCGGGGTGGGAGGACTCATTTGATGATTTTACCACGAAAAAAAAAAAAAATTTTCAACGGGATAGCTCTTATACTTTCGACAAAAAGTGGCTGTGACATACACGGACAGACAGACAGACAGACAGACATGACGAATCTATAAGGGTTCCGTTTTTGCCATTTGGCTACGGAACCCTAAAAAAAGGGTAGTAGAAGAGTACTTTTCTAGAGTGTAACGTATAGGGTGAGTTGAAAATAAAAAAACTCACCAACGTTAACAAGAAATTTATTTAGGTCGTGGTTCACAGCCGTCACTTGATAATTTATTGTTCCGTGAAAATAGGCGCACTAGTACTGCCCTGGCTATCGCGTAAGTGGAGCGACGCGACGCCGTGGAGTTGACCCTGAGGTGAGAGCGACCGCAGGGACGAGATGGTGGTTGCGTCGGCAGGTCTGGTGTGTGTGCCGCTTGGTGCAGTGAGCGCAGGTCTCGAACGTTCGGTAGGGTGAGTCAGCTGAACTCACGAACGTTGAAGATGGAGTTATTTAACTCCCAATCTTGTTCCCCTAAACCGGGGCGAACACTACACTTTTTATTTTAAGTAAAATATTGAATACAACAAAATATTTTTTTTTTTAAAAATCTGTTACGCAAGGTGTCACAAGATTCTAATAAAGAGAGACAGTGTAACAGCCGACAAAGTTTAATCGTAAATGAGTCCCGTTGTCTCCTGTGCGAGCTTATTTATACTAATGAGCACATTAGGTACCTCACTTTAATTATCAACCGGTTAACGTTGAACAACATGTCTTCCGACTACAACACCAAAACTCTGTAAAAATTCCGAACCACCCGCCTATAAATGACTTTTAGTCTCGACGCAAAATAAAACAATTTTACGATACCCTCAAGTACGAGTTTTTTCCTGAGTCGGTTGACGAAGAACATTGCGTATGACTATAACACGAAAAGGAATGTGTTAGACATTCCTTGCGTTCCATTGTAACTATTTTGTTAAACGTTGACTAATGGATTGATTATAGGTCAAAGGATAACGTTGATTATTCACAACGTTACAATACCCCCTCGCGCAGTCAAGGATTTTGTCTTCTATAATGACAAAATCCGCACGAAGAATTAGAGCTAACTATTGTTTTACCTATCAAAATCATCATTCATACCTCTCGCAATCATAACTAGCGGCAGCTATTGTATTCAGTGATACGAGAGATAGCTGTCGCACAATATAAAATATTTAGGTATCCTGTTGTCATTAACCTGATGCCTTACAATAGTTTTCTTCCAGGATGAAAGTGTACTAAGCGAGAGAATAATGCAATCGTATGTATTGAGTTCAATAAAATATTACTATTAAATAATTTTTTTCCTTTAACCATCCACCGACCAATACTAATCCACCTACCAGTTTTAGATTTTAATGTAATTGAATCTAAATTTTGATGATAAAATCATGTTTTTGGTTTCGATTTATGGCTTATTTATGGAGTAATCGACCGCTACTGCAAAGGGCTTATTTAAAGAGTTGCTACCGCTCTAAAGAACAAGTTATGTTTGTAAGACACAGCTGTGTTTTATGATTTATGGTTTATTTATGGAGTAATCGACCGCTCCTGCAAGGGCTTATTTAAAGAGTTGCTACCGCTCTATAGACACAGTTGTGTTTTTTATGATTTATGGTGTATTTATGGAGTAATCGACCGCTCCTGCAAGGGCTTATTTAAAGAGTTGCTACCGCTCTAAAGAAAAAAAAAACACAACCGTGAAAAGAAAACACAACCATGTATACATAACTGAAGTGATCGATGGATTAGAGCCACGATCATTATAATAACCGTCGGTGTAGTCCCGTAAGGTTTAAAATATTTAATAAAATATAATGAATGGTGTAGGCCATCATTATAAAAAAAGATCAAAAGTAAACAATAGAAAAGCAATGGTAGGTTGGATAGTTCGGTGTAGTAGTATTAAAAATATTAAGTTAAGATTTACTATTATATTTAAAATTTACGAGTATGTTAATTTACGAATGTCAAAAAAAAATTTTTTAGTTGAAGTTATAATTATTAAAGACTAACTAGACTAGAATGTCATAATGGAAATAATGGTCCATATTTAGCTATCCGTTTATGTAAGTACTGTACCGTTGCTGGTGATTCGCCTCTAATGGCCACTACATACTCGAGTTCAGACTTATGAAGGGACATAAACTTAACTGGATAAGCCATGACTTAAAATTTTTCAAACGAGAAAAGAAAAAAAAATATAAGTGTAAGTGTGGGTAAGTGCCAAAAAAAAAAATTTTTTTACAATGATAAAAAAATATTAACGGTTATTGTACTAAGACTCCGTCTGTTACAATTTAAATTTAAAAACTACAAACGTTTTGGTTGAGAACAATCTAGAAAACAGGTACAAAAACAATTGCACAGAAATAAAAAAATAAAATAACACACAAAAGGAGTTAATGCAACCAATGTGTACGCTTTACAAAAGGTTAAGTTGTTAAAAACAATTATAATTGAAAACGAATTAAGAAAAAAAAATTGACAGAATATTGACAGAATGAGGTAGTCTGCAATAATGTGTAGGTTAAACAAAAGTTAAGTTGTTGTAAAAAAAGTAATTACAATTGAAAACGATTTGAGAGGAAATTATAAATTGACAGAATGAGGTACTCTGCAATATTGTGTAGGTACTGTTTAAAAATAAAGTTAAGTTGCCGTTTCAAAATTATTACAGTTGAAATAATGAATTGAAAAAAATATTGTTTTGACAGAATGAGGTACTCTGCAATAACCAATAAAAAAAACAATTTAAGTACCTATATAAAAGAAAAGAAAGTAAAAATTCTTTTATAGGCAGACGAACCCAGGTGAAAAGGTTGTATTAATATGTGCCTGTAATAGAAATCCGGCACCCACACCCTACAACCGAAACATAAAATGCTATACGGTTGAAATAAGTGTGGTTGTAGTACTTCCCCGGACGGGCCTTCACAAGAGCCCTACTACTATGATAAGTTTTTAAAATAAATAATAGTATTAGATGACAACACTGGAAGGTCCCCCACTACGCTGCCACCCCTATAAAAGGAAGAAGCCTGCGTGGACTCGTCCGGATTCGCCCGAGGACATCCACAGAAGTTTCCCTGAAGTGCCTACAGAGTGCAGTGCAGTGCCGAAAAAGTGAACCCACCTGTGGGTACTTCAAAAACATTTGTTCCGCCCGGACCGTATTATTTTAAATAGTGACTGTTCGTCTTCTGTGCCCGCGCGAGTGCCTGGTATTCACGCGAGCACAGGGGGGGGACACACCCCGCTGCCCGGCGCCTGCAGCGCCGTTGCGGTCGCGGAGTCCCTCGCCCAACGATGCCGAAGGCAGGCGACCGTGGCTCCCCGGAGCCCGACGCCAGCTCCTCTCCGGACCACTCGGGAGGCCGGGCGACGTCGCTCCCATACGTGGGGACAACGCCGCCGGGCGCCCCGCGCCCCTCCGAAGCGACCAGAAGAGTTGATGCCACCTCACCACCCGGCACGGCCGGCTCCAGCCCGCCGACGGAGTCGTCGACTGCGCGCGTTTCGCCGCCACCGTCGTCGGGCCGCCAACCGGCAGTAGCCGTCCGCCCCCCGGCCTTCCGCCCCGTGCCCATTCAAGCACCAGGGCCAGCCGGGAGTTCCAGCCGCGCGCAAATTACGCGCTCCGCCACCCCGGCAGTTCGAGTCGCCACAGCGCAACCGCCGCGTGCGCCACCGCAACCCACGTACCGTCCTATCGCCGTACAACCTGCGCCGCCGGCCCAACCGCGCCCGGCACGCGAGAAGCAGCCCGTCGCTCACCCCACACTTGTCGCGCCCCCGCCCGTGTCCGCGCCCGCGCCCACCAGCGCCGCGCGCCCGGCTGCGCGCCCGCGTAATATCGCCACCGAACCCACCAGTGCCGGTCGCACTGCGTCGCCCGCCCCACGCCGCTTGCTGGCGGGCCCGGTCGCTTCTACATCCAAATCCACGGAGGCACGCGTGGAGCTACATTCACCACCACCACCACGAGACGCTGCGCAGGACTCGCCGGCCGTCATGTCGCCCTACACTTCGCGTGAGGCGAGCGACTTGTCCATGAGGTCGTGCGGCTCCGCGGACTACTCCCCGGAAGAGTACGACGACCTGGGCCGCGAGCTCGAGCAGTTGCTTGAGGCCAGGGCCCAGCGCCGCCCCCGCAGCCCGGACGACGAAATCACAGAAGAGGAGGCGAAGCGTCTATGCGCCGGTTCCCCGCTCCCGCAGCGCGAGTCGCGCGGTCGAGCCGGAGCCGGCCCGCCGTCGCTGACGTTCGCGGAGGTTGCCCGACGTTCGCCCACGGCTGCGGACGTGCAAGAACAGGACTCGACCCCCGCCGCCGAAGCTGCCCCGGAACCAACGGTGAGTACCCAGTCCACAGGAAAAACTGCGGGTACCACCGACAAGAAGAAAAAGCCCCGCTACCCTCCGTTGGTAGTGGAAAAATTGCCGAACTGGGCTACCCACTTCAGGACGGTAAAGGAAAAATTGGGCCACCCTCCCAACGCTCGGCCGTACCAGGGGGGGATACGCTTCCTCCCCGAGAGCGAGGAGGAATATAGGGTGGTCCAAAGCTACCTTACCGCCCTGCAGAAAGAGGACAGCACTATTAGCTGGTTCTCGTACTCGCTACCAGCGGAGAGGAGTGTCAAGGTGGCCATCCGGGGCCTGCCGGCGGACACCGACCCAGCTGACATCCAGGATGAGTTACTCCGCATGGGGTACCAGCCGGAATACGTGCGCAACATAAATGCGCGCGGTGGGCGGCCCGGCTGCCTATTCCATGCGGTGATTACGCGGTCCGCTGACTTCAGGCGGATCTACGACACCACGCAGTTTCTCAACATGCGTGGTGTACGTATTGAGGCGTGGCGGAGCAAACGAGGGCCCGCCCAGTGTCACCGGTGCCAGCAGTTTAGGCACAGCTCGCACCAGTGCCACCGCCCGCTCGCCTGCGTCAGGTGTGGAGAGGGGCACGCCGCTCGGGAGTGCCCTCGCCCACGGACGGAGCCGGCCACCTGCGCCAACTGCGCAGGTGCCCACCCGGCATGCAGTAGTGGCTGCCCCGTCTACCAAAAGGAAGCCAAAAACAGGCAAGCGGGCACTGTCGCCATCACGCGGCAGCAGCGCCAGCCGTCGACAAACGTTGGGGCGCACGAGGCCCCGAGCGCAACGTCGTTGATGGCGACAGCAAACGGGCCCACCCGCAGAGATGCTCCCGCCGCGGGGCGGAGGAGGAGGAAGAACCGTAGGCGCGGGGGAAGGAAGGGGGACAAGCCCGGGTCCCCCGCGCCCCCACTTCAAGAGGTCCCTGCCCCTGCACAGGCGCAGGCTAAGAAGGGCCCCACGAAGGAGCCCACCGACGCCGCTGCCGGTGCCGGTAAAAAGAAGGACAGGCGGGCTTCGAAGCCCGCCCAAACATACCAAGCCCCAGAGGCGGCCGGCACTAAGGCGGCCCCCGCCGCATCCCACCCAGGCCCTACCGGCACCCGCAGCCAGCAACAGCGCCGCGAGCCTGAGGCCGGCACTCCAATGGACGAGTGCCGCAAAAGTAAATTTACAGCCTGCGCCTCAAAGCTTTTGATCGATATGATCAAAGCCGTCAGGCAGGGGCAGGATGTAGAGGACCTGATCCTCGACGGGCTTCAGACATTGCTGTCCCTTTGCAATGGATAGCCCGTTGAGGATCTTACATTGGAACGCCCGTGGCCTTAAATCCAAGGTCGCCCCCCTCCGCCTCCTCCTGAAGGATCAGTGCATCGACGTGGCGCTTATCAGTGAGACGCTCCTGGGACCGGCGGACAAAATCCGCTTCCCGGGATACCTCCTGTATCGAAAGGACGAGAGATCACCGATCGGCATCGCCTACCGCGGTCTGGCGGTACTGGTGAAGCGAAGGGTCGTCCACCAACCACTGCCTCAGCAGAATCAGGTGAGCTTTTACGCGCTGGGTGTCCAGCTGCACGTCGCCGGCGAGGACATTGACGTGTACGCGTGCTATCGCCCGCCCCTGGCCCGTTTCGACGTAGCCGAGCTACGGGCGCTGCTGCACGCGACGCCGCACCCCACTCTCCTCGCCGGTGACTTCAATCTGAAGCACCCAGCGTGGAACAGTAACGTAGCCAACCAAGGAGGCCGACGACTCCTCGCTGACGCCGAAGCCTGTGGATACACTGTATCCGGCCCGGAAACCCCGACGCACTACCCGGACAGACAGGGGTGCGCACCGGATGTGCTGGACTTTGTCATCCACAGGGGACTCAAGTGCCAGATCGCCCAACAGGTAGTAGACGACGAGATGCAGTCGGATCATCAGCCCGTTCTCGTCGTCCTATCCGAGATGCCGACGAGAATCTCTCCTCCAGCGCCGCGTCGTCGCACTGACTGGACCGCGTTCGAGAAAGAGATGGAGACTACCACTCCGACTTGGCCCGTAAGTACCTCTACGGACGTTGACGGGCTGGCCGGGGAGGTCACCGCTTGCATCCAGCGCGCCCTCGAAAAGGCGAGCACGCAGACGCAGTCACAGGGGCTGCTGTATAAGCCCCTGCCCCCGCACATCAGGCGCATGGTGACCGAGAGGCGGCGCCTGCGCAAGCGGTGGCAAACAACAGGATGCCCCCGGATGAAAGCCGAGCTCAACCGCTTCGCCGAAAAGGTAAGGGCCAAGCTCCAGGAGTTCAACACCGTGAGCTGGGAGGAACGCATCGACGCAGCCGAGGGGGACTGGCCGTCGATCCACAGGCTGTGTAGGCAGCTTGTGAGCGCCCCAGCTCCGGTGCGCCCGCTGCTCCACAGCGACGGGGCGCCGAGGTACGCTGCAGCAGACCGTGCAGAGATCTTCGCCGAACACTTGGAGGGTCAATTCCAGCCTAACCCGAGTTGCGACGGGGAGCATGTCGCAGCGGTTGAGAGGCACCTTAGTGAGTACTTCGCCTCGCCGATAGCTTCGGATGAGGCACCCATATTCTTCTCGCCTTGTGCAGTGAGACGCGCCATTCTGAAAACAAAGTTAAGGAAGGCGCCCGGTGCGGATGGTGTCACCAATTTGGCGCTGCGTCATCTGCCATACCGTACGGTAGCGGCACTGGCGCGGCTCTTTACGGGGATCATGCGCACCGGGACTTTCCCCGCGGCGTGGAAAGAAGGGCGCGTCATTATGCTGCCCAAGGCGAAAAAGAATGTGCTGAAGCCCGAGAGCTATCGGCCTATTACATTGCTGCCAACTACCTCTAAGGTGTTTGAGCAACTCCTGCTGCGACATCTCGGTAAGTTCGTGACACTGCGCCCGGAACAATTCGGGTTTCGCGCGGAGCACTCCACAACTCTCCAACTGTCGAGGGTACTGCACCTGCTTACCACCACGCTTAACAAGCGGGAGCACGCGGTTGCAGTTCTCCTCGACATGGAGAAGGCGTTCGATCGTGTTTGGCACGCCGGTCTGTTGTACAAACTGTCACTGACAGGCGCGCCCCGTCGACTGATCAAGGTGGTCTCCTCCTTTCTCGAAAACAGGACATTCAGGGTGGTGGTCGAGGGAGCGCTGTCAAGCGCCCGGCCCATAGCCGCAGGAGTCCCGCAGGGCGCCTGCATTTCGCCCCTGTGTTACTCATGCTTCACCGACGACATCCCCACGACGCCCGACACCACGCTCGCACTGTATGCCGACGACGCCGCGTACTTCGCGACTTCGCTTAACGCGAAACGCGCGGCCGTCAAGCTGCAGCGCGCGCTCGACTTGCTGCCAGAGTGGTTGTCGAAATGGAGGTTGTCGGTGAACGTGAGTAAAACACAGGCACTGCTCACCGGCGCCGCTCACCTCCCACCACCCCTCCAACTGCAGGGGGCCGCCATCGCATGGTCGCCTCGGGTTACGTACCTCGGGCTGACCATCGATCGCCGGCTCACTATGGGCCCCCACGTCCGCAAGGTCATAGGTAAGTGCAAGGCAGCCCGTGCCCTGCTCCATCCAGTGCTCTCCTCCCGCCTCCCGCTGCGAGCCAGGCTGGGAGTGTACAAGACTTACATCCGCCCGCTGCTCACATACGCAGCCCCAGCTTGGTTCGCCCTCACGAGCGAGTCGAATAAGAAGTCCCTCCGCGCGCAACAACACCTGACGCTGCGGAAGATCGTTGCCGCCCCTCGCCTCGTGAGGAACGAGACCATCAGGCGGGACCTAAGAATGGAGAGCCTGGATGACCACATCTGCCGACTCGCGACCAACATGTTCGCGCGTGCCGACGCTTCTGCCTGGCCCCACGTAAAGCACTTAGCGCCGTGGCACGCGCGACCACCTGATGCCAGACGCCTGCCTCGCGACCTCGTCCTTGCGGACGTGACCGACGACCCCCCTGCAACCCACCGGACTTGACGACACCCGGGTAAGTCGCACTTCCTGCTACACGCGACTTATCCAACAATATTACTCCGCATGCACTACATACATGACGTGCGCCGTGTGCTAGGTTAATATAGGCACGTCGTACGTCACTACGGACACCCGCTTCTCTACAAGCGCCATACTCACGCGGTGATTAGTGTGGAAAAACGTGGACTCACAATCACTCGCAAACATGAGCGGTGTTACACACACAATGCCGCTCATACACACACACCGGCTCTCTGTCTGCGTCGCTACCGGCTCGATCTGGAAAACGGGGCAGGCGAGAGCCACTCTCCCTTTGCAGGTGCGTCGTAAGTCTGCGTCCCTGTCGCTGGTCGCTTTCTGCCGGGCCTCCCCCAGGTAACTGGGGGTCTCACCTGGCAGGGGCAGACCGCCGGGGCGCAGTGAAGCAAGCGGCACTGCCGACAGTGCCGTGGCGCGCCTGCAAACAACGAAATACAGCTACCCATCCCGGCGCGCGTCACATAGCACGCGCGCTCGTAGGTTTTTAGGCTACAACTGCCAACCCAGTGCGTGTGCCCGCCGTTGCGGGCACAACAGTCGAGACCACGGGACAGGGGCATAGCCCGAAACCCGTCTGCCGCGCCCCCTTGCGGGGGCGCCGCGATTACTACGAGTCGGACTCGTCCATTTTGTCTGCGGTCCTAGACCTACCTACATTATTTCTCTGCCCATTTTGTGTCTTGAAATTCGTTATTTTTAAATTATCGTGTAATTCTTGTAATTTGTCATTAAAGTTATTATTTTTTATGTTTTTTAATGTTTTATTTATAAGATCAGAAGTGGGATATGAAGGCCTAACCGCTAGAATACCATGTCTGATTCTATAAATTTAAAGTAATTTTGTTTAGCGTGTTCTATAGTAGTAGTTTTGAGGTTAAGTTGGGCAGAGACACAATGTCTCCTGATAAAAAGAGGAAAGGGAAACGTCGAGTACGAACTCCCTCGCCTTCACAAAGATTAGATGAGATTTTGAAGAGACTTCAAGATCTGGAAGAACGGACGTGTGGGAATGAGTTGCGACCTGCTTTGGTGGCGAGCCCGAGATCCTGCACCACTCCTTAAAGAGAGGTCTTACCGCTGCGATTGGGGCGTGCCCGGACCTCGGTTGCGACAGTCGCTCCGTCTAAACTGCCCAGGAGCGCGCGGGAGCTCTACCCGCCGCGCCTCGACTTGTCGAGGCAGCGGGGTTTCGCCATGCGCCAGACGCGCTAAAGCGAAGTCGCCTCCAGACCCCAGGGCAAAACGGTTACATTACAATCCTAAAACATCTTTGCTTTGTCACAGTTTCGTGACACCGAACACGTTGGTGTTTCAGTATTGTCTAGGTCGATTGTGATTTTAAACATAGTGTCTATTGTTAAAACAAAAATAAATTACGCATCTTGCTTTGTTAGCGACATACTGCCGCGCGAGCTTCATAACGATTGTATGCAGCTTCGCAAGTGCGGAGACGAAAACGCGCATCGTTTTAATTTAAAATTAGTATCGTTTTTCTTTATTTACAAAAAGTATGGTGTGGCTATTATTTGATATAGACAAAAAAAAAAAACAGATAAGAATCGAACCTGGAACTCGACCATCCGCTAAACCATGCACTCCGCTGCCAAATTCTTCAAAATAGGGCTCAGGCGCAAAATGTTCCTTTCGCAAAATGTCCACAGGTAGCAAAATGTTCCTTTCGCAAAATGTCCACAGGTAGCAAAATGTTCCTTTCGCGGAATGTACCTTTCGCGGAATGTCCCATTTCGCGAAATGTTCCTTTCGCAAAATGTACCTTTCACAGAATTTACCCTTTCCTCAAACACGCATGTATAGTAATCGCTATGTATGTCATGAATGAATTGAATCAATCGAATTGAACTTGACGACAATGCATATTTCATCCCAAATTATTCTCTGCGATTCTTTAAAACAACATTATGTTTTTTATCTATGAACCGATTCTCATCAAATAAATACTAAAAACTGCGCCCAGTTTAGCAGAATATATTAGATTGAAACCGCAATCAAATCCTTTCAGCCGTTTTGTAGTTTATCGTAAACAGACATAAAGAACAATTTTTTTTTTACTTTTTTGTATTTATTGCTCTTCTTTGATCGCCCCGTTTCAATTTTCGGTAAAAATATCCAATGTACAGACACTCGGGTTCTACTGCTTTATTATATGTATAGATAGTGAAGCTAGGCTCTTGGTGTCCCACATCAGGCATCTTCAATCTTATACATCAACAGAGAGTGCTCATCAGGCTGAACAACTTTGCTAAGACGTCATTCCTATATTATTTTATAGTGTAGCTGGTCTCTAGGAGTTCCACATCAGGTGTTCCAGATCTTCAATTTTTATACATCAACAGAGAGTGCTCATCAGGCTGAACAACTTTGCTAAGACGTAATTCATATATATGTTATGGTGTAGCTGGGCTCTTGGTGTTCTAGATCAGGTGTTCCAGATCTTCAATTTTTATACGGAAACAGAGAGTGCTTATCAGGCTAAACAACTTTGCTAAGACGTCATTCCTATAAATGTTATAGTGTAGCTGGGCTCCTGGTGTTCCACAGATCTAGATATTCCAGATCTTCAAATTTATTCTCTCAGCAGAAAATACTCATCACGTGGAACAATTTTTGCAATGGCACCATTTTTATATCTCTAACAGCTTAGCTGGTCTGTTGCGGTTCTGCACCAGGTGTTCAAGATTTCAACATAAATTATAGCCTATATGTTGGCCAGACTTAATACATATACAACAAAAAAAGAATCATTCAAATCCGTCCAGTACTTTTTGAGTTTATCCCGGACATACATACAGACAAACAGATAAACAGACAAACAGACAAACAGACAAAAATTCTAAAAACTATATTTTTGGCTTCGGTATCGATTATAGATTACACCCCAAGTATTCTTTAAAAAAAATATTCAATGTACAGTTTTCACTTTCCTACCATTTTATTATATGTATAGATAATCTTTAATAAATGTTGTACTTACATTATTTAAACATGGTAATTTCATTGACTTAATTCTGTATGTTTTGAAAAGGGCATAAGTCCAGGTCTAAAAATGAGCTTTATCTACACTTCCTGTATTATATATGACTTACTAATATAACAAAATAATAACTTTTAATAGGGCCTATTAAAGGCCATATAACGTTTTGACCACTCCATACAAAAAAAATGCAAGAGATTGTTTTTTGTGTCTCCTGAAAAGTTTACAAAAGTGGACTTAAGCCCTTTTCAAAATAACCGATTGAATTATGTTTGGTTTTCTCTATTTCTTCAGCAAATGTACAAGCAAAATTATTATAAATATTTTTCAAAGGTTCATTAATTCCCATACTCTTTATTATTGCTTTATCCAAACATTGTTTTTCATTTCCTAATAAATTATTAATTCTATCCCATAGCTTTTTAATATTTTTATTACAGTCTAGAATGCATTGCCTATCGTAATTATTTTTAGTTTTAAATATTAATTTCTGACATCTATTTCTATATTTTGTGTAATTTAAGCGTTTTACCATATTTTTAGGATCATTAATCCAAGTAGTAAATAGTCTATCCCTCTCTAAGATCATATTTTTTAATTCTCTAGTTATCCAGGGGGTGCTATCCCTGTTTGAATTAGTTAGACTTTTTAATACATAACAACTATGATAGATCTGTTGAAATATATCTCTAAATGCAGCGTACAATTGTATGGGGCATGTATAAAGCATTAATTCTTCAAAATTAACTGATAATAGCTTATCACGAACCACACGATTGTCAAGTATATAACGTCGTTGTGAGGATACGTTGGGCGAGTGAGTGGGACAGACATACACACGCGAGGAGGTGGAAGCGAGAGCACAGGTGCCGTCGCACCGCCCGCACCCGCGCCCGCGCTGCCGGCCGCCGTCGTCCACAGGCGCGGTTACCAAAGTGCGTTTCCACTGTACCGCTACTGATGTCATATAATGATCGGATATTTTATGCTGGATTATCGCGGAGTTTATTTTTGAAGTAGGTGCTCTGACATAAATATGATCAATGCAGGATTCCACCAATGCATCGACTAAGATTTCACTACGTGTAACTTTATCAATACATTTTGAGAATCCGAACTCAGCCAAGATATTTTCATAGTTAATGACATTTTTATCATGTTTTTGTAGTAGGTTAATATTCATGTCGCCACACAATATAGCCTTGGAGTTATGTGGTAGACTATTCAATATGACCCTAAGTTCCTCAAAGAACAGAGTGATTTTTTCCTGTTTATTTATTCGGGGAGGTCTATACAATGCGACAACATGAACAGGTTCACTAGAGTAATAAAGTGTAATGGAAACGCACTCCGTGGCGACCGGCTGTGCCGCCGCCGGCCACACGGCCGCGCGCGCCTCCAGCCCCTCCCGCACGTACACAAGCACCCCTCCTCCCCTTCGCCCGGTTCGCGTAAAGCTATGCACATTAAAACCTTTTATCTTAAATAAATCTATTATAGAAAAGTCTATATTGGGTTCAGTAATAACGATAACATCTAACTTATCTAGGTGGCTATTTAATGTAATTAAAAGCTCACTAAAATGTTTTTTTAGAGAACGAATGTTTATATGAACCAAACTAAAGTTTTGATTATAATTCCACGTCGCTATCCAATTGTCTATTCTGTTCACTATCGACGCCTCGATTGTGTTATCACTAATAACATCGACACCATCTAATAACGCCGCGAATTTGAGTAGTTGGTTAAAGCACAATAAACACTATTAAGAAGACGGAGGGTTCATTTTTTAATAATTTCTTCGAGGTCACTCTCAGCTCTCACCCACACTGACTTATCACCATCATTCTTTTTTGCCAGAATCTTTCCATTGGCGACCCAGACGTACTTCCATAGCCCATGTAGTCGCTTTTTAGCATTCCACAACAACTCCTTGGCAGCTTTAGTAAGGTCCTCGTTGATAAATACCTTATTTTTCATGGTACCTCCGGTGATAACGTCGCTAGTGAACTCCTTCATGTTGCGCCGCTGCGCGAGCCATGTGTCGCGCTCGTTGGCGCCGCTGGTGGTGGCCTTGAAGCCAATCAGGATTGGTGCTGGCTTACCACTGTCGGCACGCTGCTGACGGCGACGGCTGACCCACCCAGTTTTGGTCACCACTTCGCGCAAGTTCTCTCCCGGCAGCTGTTCCAAGCCCACAATCTCAAGGTTATTTCTGCGCGAGGCTTGATCATATTCTTGAACTTTCTGTTCCAATGCAGCGTTACATTTCTCTAGGTATATAATCTTATTATTTATATTTGTGACGTTCTTTTTGAGCTCTGTTATTTTTTGCTTAGATTGCTCGTGTTCCACAATAAGTGTATCATATTTCTCTGAAAGCATGTTCATACTGGTACTTATGGAATCGAGTTGACTTTTTAAGGTAGGTATTCCACTGACCTTTCTCTGGATGTCCTTCAGAATTTTCTCGAAGTCCTTTTTTATCTCGTCTTGTTCTTCATCATCGGTTTTGGGATCCACTTCACAATTATTACAGTAGGTTCTACTGATACCTGCTCGAATATCTGCGAGAAGTCCCTTGATACACCCTCTATGGAATGTTCCATAACAAGCTTGGCACTGAAAGTGCGATCCGTTTTTGGATAACACTTTATTGCACTTGGAGCACTCCATTTGCAATAGTACCTACCTATTAATAACTGCACAAAGTTACTGATATTAAAGCAAATTTTATTTTACACGCGTATGTAGGTATACAGTGCACACAAAAAATACGAGGAAAGAGGTAGGTACAGCGACTACTAGAAATATTTAAACGACTAGCTAGGACGGGGACGCCGGTGAGCGTCGCGGGCGTGAACGACCCCACTGATATAGCTAATGCTTTTCAAAAACATTTTAATAATAATAATAATATCCATTTTATTTCAGGCTACTTGGGCCCATAGATATATACCTTATAGACTAACATATATATTATTATAGTACAGTTTGTGTTAGTATACAGAAACTTAAACCTATGTTAGTAAACACTTCACTTAGCACTATTTAATAGTGCACTCCAGTGGCACTTGTCCGCGGAAGCGACGGAACACCACGTCCTGCGGCCAAAAGTTCTCCTCCATGACGAGGTGCAGCAAACATGTTGGCACACGCACCACGAACGCCTTGAAATTGACGTTGCGGCGCGACTCCAGGAGCTGAACTCTCGGCGTGTACTTGATCTTTTGACGCACGTACTCCACGATGTCCTCAGCCTTAGTGGTGTAGTGTAGGCGTGAGATATACACCGGTGTATTCGGCTTAGCAGCACGTATAGTGTTGGGCTCCACAGGAGCCGTGCCGCAGCGGTTCTTGTTGGTTCGGTGACGGCGCTTCCTCCTTGTCACCGTCACGAAACCATCATCATCAGCCCGCTTCGATGCCTTTTCAGGCATGGGCTTCGTACATGCAGTGACCTTGCTCACAGCAACGATGTTTTTTGCTGACTCTGTCGACATGGGCAGCTGACTGGAAGGTCGGGAAACTCGAGCGGCAGAGCACGGAGGAGCCGCAGGGGCAGGAGCGGAGCTGCGGGGCGCGCATGTTGCACGTTTTGCAGGCTCAGCATTCGACGGTGACGGCGCGGGCGACGACAAAACCGCTGACGCAAAACTTGTCCCCGATACATCGAGGCCCGCTCCGCGACACATGTTGATATTGGATGCACTCGATGGTGACCCAGTTACCGCTACCGTTTTACGCAACTCTGTAAGTTCATTGCGCAAATCGGCAACTGTAACTTGGGATGCATCCAACCTCTTCTGGACATCCACAAGGCTTGCCTTCAGAAAAACGATGTCTTTCAGCAGGCTCGTTAGGTACGTCGACGTGGTCGAAAGTGACGGGAGGGAGCTTGTGCAAATCCTTCGCCACAAACGTCGGCACGTCGTCAGGGTCGGTCACCTTCAGCAGGGTTATGATATCCTGCACGCTTTTCTTAGTCCCGTCACGTCAGCGGGACACCATCTGTTCTGTCTTCTTAGTCAGTTGATACAAAAGCAGCTTAGAAGCCGCAATATCATCCTCACTGAAGTTCGACGTGCAGATCTGGATAGCAGACACCTCATCCATCACATCCAGCTTCTGTTGTAGGAACGCCAGTAGTTCGTTCGCCACAAGTTGTTGACTCATGGTGATTAAAACTCCGAGCGACGGCTTGCACCGCGCTACACGACTTGGACAAAATATATTATGTCAGCAACACGTCCGCATCAAAACACGGCTAATGCAATGCACGGTTAATGTAGACTCGCGTTTGTTTAGCTATAGCGATCCTTCAAACAGCGGCGCGAGGGCGGCCGAGACCGGGGCTCCCCCTGTCAGGTTCTCCGCTAAAGAAGTCGCGAGAAGTATACAGAACATGGTGAGGGGTAAGTCCCCCGGTCACGACAGCCTTAGCGTCGAACATCTTAAATACGCTGGGGTACACTTACCTCGAGTACTCGCTATGATTTTCAACCTATGTCTTAGTCATTGTTACTTACCTGCGGAACTTAGCAGTACAATAGTTGTTCCAGTAATAAAGAATAAGACTGGTGATGCCTCCGATATTTCCAACTATAAACCGATATCGCTTGCCACTATCTGTGCTAAGGTGTTGGACAGTCTGCTTGATAAAATATTAGCTGAACATATCGGTCTCGAGGATAGTCAGTTTGGTTTTAGACCGAACATGTCAACTGATAGTGCAATTTTATGTCTTAAGCAGACTGTCCAATATTACACAGATAGAAAGACTCCTGTTATAGCATGCTTTTTGGATTTATCAAGGGCGTTCGACCTGGTCAATTATGACTTGCTCTGGCATAAACTGACTCATGATACTACTGTCCCGGCTGAAGTAATATCACTGTTTAGATATTGGTACAGTAGTCAAAAGAATACAGTTAGGTGGGCAGGATCATATTCTGAAATGTATGGGTTAGAATGTGGGGTGAGGCACCCGGGTCTGATCTCCCCCCGTCTTTTTAACCTCTACATAAACAAACTGATAGGTGAGCTCAGTAGCACTAAAATCGGATGCCACGTGGGCGGTGTTTCCGTAAACAACATCAGCTACGCCGATGACATGGTGCTGCTTAGCCCATCTATCGGTGCGATGAGAAGGCTTCTCAAAATTTGTGAAAGCTATGCAGTGGCCCATGGGCTCAAATACAATACCGGTAAGAGTGAATGGTTAGTTTTTAAATCGGGTAACTTAACCTACAAGCAGCTGCCTGAACTCTCACTCTCTGGGTCTCCTCTAGGTCGGGTTTCGAGGTTTAAATATTTGGGCCACTGGGTCACTGATGACTTAAAGGTCAATGTTGACCTAGACAGGGAGCGCAGGTCGCTGGCTGTCCGTTGCAACATGCTGGCCCGCAGGTTTGCACGCTGTACTGATGCCGTAAAGGTAACGCTTTTTAAAGCCTTTTGCCAGTCGTTTTACACGTGCAGCCTGTGGGTCAAGTACTCCCAGTGGGCATACAGCGACCTGCGCGTGCAGTACAATAACGCATTCAGGGTGCTCTTGGGTTTGCCGTGGAGATGTAGCGCGTCAGCGATGTTCGCGGAGGCGTGTGTGGACGGCTTCGCCGCGATCATACGGGAGCGTTGCGCATCTGCGATGGCGCGCTTGCGCTCTTCCCCCAATGGTATCCTGAATGTGTTTTCAGAACGATGGGACTCTCCCCTACGAAAGTGGGTAAGTGTGCAGATACACTTATCCAAATAATATGCTTTTGTTTATTTATAAACTAACATTATGCTAAGTCATGTGTTTTTTTTTTACTAACAAAATATGGATTTTATCTGAAATAAAATGTTTGAATTTGAATTGCAACTAACTGTTATATTCATAATTTGTACGCGACTAATTGCTGTCAAAACATAATATTTTCTATTAAACCATTTACGTCCATGCGGACAGCTCAGTAGCAAATTAGCAACCAATCCGCGTTCCCGCGTCATAAATTTTATTCCAATACAAAAGAAAAGTGAGGTTCCAAACGTGATTGTTAATAAGTTTTTTCAATAAACTCTGTGAAAAGAACTTGGTGCAGTTTTTCTAAAAGACAATCAGCGGCTGCCGCCTAATTGGTGTCAGAAGTAAAGGATTTCGAAAGTGGTTTACGCTATAAACCCCGAAATTTGAACCCGTGGTCGTCGCGTTTGTCAAGTTGATCGACGGTCAGTCTCAGCCCCTCAGGTTGAGTCCGCATCAGCCACCTGCCCATTATCGTGGTCGACAGTAAGTCTCCTCCTGCACCACCGCCGGACCTGCACCTGTGGACGACGATAAGCCTCCGCCTGCGTAGTGAGCCCGCACCACTACCACACCTGGACCTCTACTTTCTCCTCTCCATCTTCTCTTCGGATCTACATCTGCCACTGCTACTCACCACCTACCATCATCTGCCTGTGCCTGCGTCTCTGTCCAGGCACCGCCTGCAAGAAAGTCACGTAATCATATTCGCCGCCCGCCACGTCACCCTCCTTGGTCGCGCCAACGTGTCGTGTCCACCCAGAACCACATCCCAGGACTTTAATATTAACTCATTAGCGAACTTAAGAATGCTCCTGACTGTGCTAATTCTGTAAGTAGTCTAACTTTTTCACTTCTTATTCTTTTTGTATAACTTTATATATTTTTTTGTTTTTTGTGTGTGCAAATCTGTGTATCCTCTCATCCTACCTACCTACCTACATCATGTCTTTAAAACAAGAATCTTTAGAAAAAGTCACCTTAAATGTCCTCAGAAAATTCATAAGGCCATACTCAGGTGACCGAGAGACTCTTCCAGCATTTTTAACAAATTGCGACAATGCTATATCACTAGCAGCACCTGAACAGCAAGGTATATTGTGCAAATATATAATTTCCCAATTAGAGGGAAAAGCACAACTAGCATGCAGTCTTAAAACATTTACGACATTGGCCGAATTAAAAAGTTTTCTAAAAACTACATTTGGTGAAAGAAAACACAGTTCTCATTTATTAGTAGATTTACAAAGCTGCAAACAGCAAACATCAGAATCCGTAACGCAATTTGCTCTTAGAGTTGAAGCCTGCCTAACGCGTATTCAGGCAGACATTCACTACTCATGTTCAAATCCAACTGAGCTTATTGGCAGAATAGCTGCTATGGAAGACCTCGCTTTAAACACATTTATATTAGGACTTAGTTCTAACATTTCCAATAAAGTGCGATGTCGAAATCCTTCTTCACTAAACGATGCCGTGACTCACGCGGTGGAAGAAGAGAAATTATTCAACTTAACGCGTTTAACTCAACGAACTGGCAAATTCTGTTTTCATTGTAACAAGCAAGGTCATACCTCTAATGAATGCTTTAAGAAAAAGCCTAATTCTAATACTTCTTCCAATCCACCATCCCATAAATCTTATCACGTTCCCAATTCATCATCCTCCTCATCCTCAGGTAATGGAGAAGGTCAACAAAATTCCAATTATAATTCAAAATTTTGTGCATATTGCAAAAATAAGGGACACGTGATTAATGAATGTAGCAAGCGTCAATATAATAATCAACATCGTTTTCGTAATTCGCAACCTGAAGACTCTACTCAAGGCCAAAGAAGTTCCGCTAATTCCAACGCATCGAATAACGATGCACGTGTTCATTGCTGCGAATGTAATTGCATTAATGAATCTAAAGATGATCAGAAAAACGATTTAAACGAAGAATGATTTCGGATTCGTGCCTACCGAAATCTAAAAGTAAAAAAACGGCACAATTCCACGTGCTAAATCTTCTTTACCTCAGGAACCTTGTAATCAAGGACTGAGTCATACTAAATCCTACTCATCTCGACTGTCCAATGAACAATCGAGTCTTACTAAATCTTATAATACATCTCAGGATAACCTGAGTCTTACAAAAAAGAAATGTTCTACTAAATCTACTAAATCTTATAATACATACGTCAGAACAACCTGAGTCATAATACTATTTCAAATAAAATACACCTCCCTTCTACTAAATCTACACGGTCTCAAAATGAGACTCGAAATCATATTCAATCGCCTGATAACTCAAAAGTTTCAATGCCTATTCTCGAAACAAGCATACATAAATACAAGGTGTCTCTGCCTTTTACAAATCTCATTACTAAATATTCGAAAAAACCTCTCAGTTTCCTCATCGATACCGGTTCTAGTGTCAGTATCGTGAAACAATCAAGTTTATCATGTAAACCCCAACTCAGCAATGAAATAATTCAGCTCAAAGGCATAAACAATGCTGATTCTTATAACGAAACCTTGGGCACATTTCAATTCGAGTTCCAAGTATGTAAAGATACCTTTCAACACAAATTCGACGTCATTACAGATGAACTAAATCTTAAATATAACGGCATAATCGGTACAGACTTTTTACGCATTTATAACGCCAATATAGATTATAATTCTAAATACATGAATCTATGCGGTCATAATGTACCTATTTTATTCGATAAACCAACATACATCATACCGGCACGTTTTGAAGGCGTAATTGAATGTATGGTGTCAAATGACCCCTCGGAATTGCACAACTTATGCGAAGCGCTTGTTTTAGATCACGTTGTCAGCGAAGGTGTCTACTTAGCAAATTGCATTGTGACACTAAAACAAAATAATCGAGTCAACATTTCCGTTTTAAACACGACTGAATCTGATGCTCAAATTCATGATTTCCAGCTTCTGTTGTAGGAACGCCAGTAGTTCGTTCGCCACAAGTTGTTGACTCATGGTGATTAAAACTCCGAGCGACGGCTTGCACCGCGCTACACGACTTGGACAAAATATATTATGTCAGCAACACGTCCGCATCAAAACACGGCTAATGCAATGCACGGTTAATGTAGACTCGCGTTTGTTTAGCTATAGCGATCCTTCAAACAGCGGCGCGAGGGCGGCCGAGACCGGGGCTCCCCCTGTCAGGTTCTCCGCTAAAGAAGTCGCGAGAAGTATACAGAACATGGTGAGGGGTAAGTCCCCCGGTCACGACAGCCTTAGCGTCGAACATCTTAAATACGCTGGGGTACACTTACCTCGAGTACTCGCTATGATTTTCAACCTATGTCTTAGTCATTGTTACTTACCTGCGGAACTTAGCAGTACAATAGTTGTTCCAGTAATAAAGAATAAGACTGGTGATGCCTCCGATATTTCCAACTATAAACCGATATCGCTTGCCACTATCTGTGCTAAGGTGTTGGACAGTCTGCTTGATAAAATATTAGCTGAACATATCGGTCTCGAGGATAGTCAGTTTGGTTTTAGACCGAACATGTCAACTGATAGTGCAATTTTATGTCTTAAGCAGACTGTCCAATATTACACAGATAGAAAGACTCCTGTTATAGCATGCTTTTTGGATTTATCAAGGGCGTTCGACCTGGTCAATTATGACTTGCTCTGGCATAAACTGACTCATGATACTACTGTCCCGGCTGAAGTAATATCACTGTTTAGATATTGGTACAGTAGTCAAAAGAATACAGTTAGGTGGGCAGGATCATATTCTGAAATGTATGGGTTAGAATGTGGGGTGAGGCACCCGGGTCTGATCTCCCCCCGTCTTTTTAACCTCTACATAAACAAACTGATAGGTGAGCTCAGTAGCACTAAAATCGGATGCCACGTGGGCGGTGTTTCCGTAAACAACATCAGCTACGCCGATGACATGGTGCTGCTTAGCCCATCTATCGGTGCGATGAGAAGGCTTCTCAAAATTTGTGAAAGCTATGCAGTGGCCCATGGGCTCAAATACAATACCGGTAAGAGTGAATGGTTAGTTTTTAAATCGGGTAACTTAACCTACAAGCAGCTGCCTGAACTCTCACTCTCTGGGTCTCCTCTAGGTCGGGTTTCGAGGTTTAAATATTTGGGCCACTGGGTCACTGATGACTTAAAGGTCAATGTTGACCTAGACAGGGAGCGCAGGTCGCTGGCTGTCCGTTGCAACATGCTGGCCCGCAGGTTTGCACGCTGTACTGATGCCGTAAAGGTAACGCTTTTTAAAGCCTTTTGCCAGTCGTTTTACACGTGCAGCCTGTGGGTCAAGTACTCCCAGTGGGCATACAGCGACCTGCGCGTGCAGTACAATAACGCATTCAGGGTGCTCTTGGGTTTGCCGTGGAGATGTAGCGCGTCAGCGATGTTCGCGGAGGCGTGTGTGGACGGCTTCGCCGCGATCATACGGGAGCGTTGCGCATCTGCGATGGCGCGCTTGCGCTCTTCCCCCAATGGTATCCTGAATGTGTTTTCAGAACGATGGGACTCTCCCCTACGAAAGTGGGTAAGTGTGCAGATACACTTATCCAAATAATATGCTTTTGTTTATTTATAAACTAACATTATGCTAAGTCATGTGTTTTTTTTTTACTAACAAAATATGGATTTTATCTGAAATAAAATGTTTGAATTTGAATTGCAACTAACTGTTATATTCATAATTTGTACGCGACTAATTGCTGTCAAAACATAATATTTTCTATTAAACCATTTACGTCCATGCGGACAGCTCAGTAGCAAATTAGCAACCAATCCGCGTTCCCGCGTCATAAATTTTATTCCAATACAAAAGAAAAGTGAGGTTCCAAACGTGATTGTTAATAAGTTTTTTCAATAAACTCTGTGAAAAGAACTTGGTGCAGTTTTTCTAAAAGACAATCAGCGGCTGCCGCCTAATTGGTGTCAGAAGTAAAGGATTTCGAAAGTGGTTTACGCTATAAACCCCGAAATTTGAACCCGTGGTCGTCGCGTTTGTCAAGTTGATCGACGGTCAGTCTCAGCCCCTCAGGTTGAGTCCGCATCAGCCACCTGCCCATTATCGTGGTCGACAGTAAGTCTCCTCCTGCACCACCGCCGGACCTGCACCTGTGGACGACGATAAGCCTCCGCCTGCGTAGTGAGCCCGCACCACTACCACACCTGGACCTCTACTTTCTCCTCTCCATCTTCTCTTCGGATCTACATCTGCCACTGCTACTCACCACCTACCATCATCTGCCTGTGCCTGCGTCTCTGTCCAGGCACCGCCTGCAAGAAAGTCACGTAATCATATTCGCCGCCCGCCACGTCACCCTCCTTGGTCGCGCCAACGTGTCGTGTCCACCCAGAACCACATCCCAGGACTTTAATATTAACTCATTAGCGAACTTAAGAATGCTCCTGACTGTGCTAATTCTGTAAGTAGTCTAACTTTTTCACTTCTTATTCTTTTTGTATAACTTTATATATTTTTTTGTTTTTTGTGTGTGCAAATCTGTGTATCCTCTCATCCTACCTACCTACCTACATCATGTCTTTAAAACAAGAATCTTTAGAAAAAGTCACCTTAAATGTCCTCAGAAAATTCATAAGGCCATACTCAGGTGACCGAGAGACTCTTCCAGCATTTTTAACAAATTGCGACAATGCTATATCACTAGCAGCACCTGAACAGCAAGGTATATTGTGCAAATATATAATTTCCCAATTAGAGGGAAAAGCACAACTAGCATGCAGTCTTAAAACATTTACGACATTGGCCGAATTAAAAAGTTTTCTAAAAACTACATTTGGTGAAAGAAAACACAGTTCTCATTTATTAGTAGATTTACAAAGCTGCAAACAGCAAACATCAGAATCCGTAACGCAATTTGCTCTTAGAGTTGAAGCCTGCCTAACGCGTATTCAGGCAGACATTCACTACTCATGTTCAAATCCAACTGAGCTTATTGGCAGAATAGCTGCTATGGAAGACCTCGCTTTAAACACATTTATATTAGGACTTAGTTCTAACATTTCCAATAAAGTGCGATGTCGAAATCCTTCTTCACTAAACGATGCCGTGACTCACGCGGTGGAAGAAGAGAAATTATTCAACTTAACGCGTTTAACTCAACGAACTGGCAAATTCTGTTTTCATTGTAACAAGCAAGGTCATACCTCTAATGAATGCTTTAAGAAAAAGCCTAATTCTAATACTTCTTCCAATCCACCATCCCATAAATCTTATCACGTTCCCAATTCATCATCCTCCTCATCCTCAGGTAATGGAGAAGGTCAACAAAATTCCAATTATAATTCAAAATTTTGTGCATATTGCAAAAATAAGGGACACGTGATTAATGAATGTAGCAAGCGTCAATATAATAATCAACATCGTTTTCGTAATTCGCAACCTGAAGACTCTACTCAAGGCCAAAGAAGTTCCGCTAATTCCAACGCATCGAATAACGATGCACGTGTTCATTGCTGCGAATGTAATTGCATTAATGAATCTAAAGATGATCAGAAAAACGATTTAAACGAAGAATGATTTCGGATTCGTGCCTACCGAAATCTAAAAGTAAAAAAACGGCACAATTCCACGTGCTAAATCTTCTTTACCTCAGGAACCTTGTAATCAAGGACTGAGTCATACTAAATCCTACTCATCTCGACTGTCCAATGAACAATCGAGTCTTACTAAATCTTATAATACATCTCAGGATAACCTGAGTCTTACAAAAAAGAAATGTTCTACTAAATCTACTAAATCTTATAATACATACGTCAGAACAACCTGAGTCATAATACTATTTCAAATAAAATACACCTCCCTTCTACTAAATCTACACGGTCTCAAAATGAGACTCGAAATCATATTCAATCGCCTGATAACTCAAAAGTTTCAATGCCTATTCTCGAAACAAGCATACATAAATACAAGGTGTCTCTGCCTTTTACAAATCTCATTACTAAATATTCGAAAAAACCTCTCAGTTTCCTCATCGATACCGGTTCTAGTGTCAGTATCGTGAAACAATCAAGTTTATCATGTAAACCCCAACTCAGCAATGAAATAATTCAGCTCAAAGGCATAAACAATGCTGATTCTTATAACGAAACCTTGGGCACATTTCAATTCGAGTTCCAAGTATGTAAAGATACCTTTCAACACAAATTCGACGTCATTACAGATGAACTAAATCTTAAATATAACGGCATAATCGGTACAGACTTTTTACGCATTTATAACGCCAATATAGATTATAATTCTAAATACATGAATCTATGCGGTCATAATGTACCTATTTTATTCGATAAACCAACATACATCATACCGGCACGTTTTGAAGGCGTAATTGAATGTATGGTGTCAAATGACCCCTCGGAATTGCACAACTTATGCGAAGCGCTTGTTTTAGATCACGTTGTCAGCGAAGGTGTCTACTTAGCAAATTGCATTGTGACACTAAAACAAAATAATCGAGTCAACATTTCCGTTTTAAACACGACTGAATCTGATGCTCAAATTCATGATTTTAAAGTCAAACTTTCTCCTATAGACTTTTCTAAATCTCGTCAAGTTCAGGAAACAATTCACACTGTCTCTTTATCTGCTTCTGATCGACGTGATCGCGTCCTTAAACAAATCAGATTCGATCATCTTAACTCTGAGGAGAGACAAGCCTTATTAGAATCACTAATGCTATTCAGCACTTAATTAATACGGGTAATGCACCGCCCATTAATGTAAAATCCTACCGCTTTCCAGAGTGTCATAAACACGAAGTCGATAAGCAAATAAAAAAGATGCTCGATCAAAAAATCATAAGGCCGTCTAATTCCCCTTGGATTGCACCAGTTTGGGTGGTACCTAAAAAAATGGACGCATCGGGACAACGAAAATGGCGAATCGTCATCGATTACAGGCGACTTAATGACGTCACTGTAAACGAAATCTATCCTATTCCTCTAATCTCAGACATCTTAGACCAGTTACGTCACTCAAAATACTTTTGTGTTCTTGACCTGGTATCAGGCTTTCACCAAATTAAAATAAATCCAGCTGACTCAGAAAAAACTGGGTTCACTGTTATTAACACAAACGGAACGTCGGGACATTACGAATTCACTCGTATACCATTTGGGTTAAAAAATGCCCCTTCAACCTTCCAACGTCTTATGAATACAGTTTTATCCGGACTTCAAGGTCTTCATTGCTATGTGTATTTAGATGACTGTATTGTCTATGGAAGTTCCCTTACTGCAGTGATAGAAAAACTATGACTCGTGTTCGATAGACTTCGTCAATTTAACATAAAACTTCAGCCCGATAAATGTGAATTCCTAAGACGTGAAGTGAATTATTTAGGTCATACTATCACCGATAAAGGTGTTTCTCCAAACCCTGACAAAGTGAAAGCTGTCTCCGAGTACCCTGTTCCTAAAAATCCGAAAGATATAAAATCTTTCCTAGGCCTCATCGGCTATTACCGTCGATTTATTGAAAACTTCTCAAAGCTCACTAAACCTCTAACTTCCCTTTTAAAAAAGGACACAGCTTTTCATTGGAATGTAGAACAACAAAATGCATTCAATATTTTGAAAGAAAAATTAACTACAGCTCCTTTGCTCCAATACCCCGATTTCTCGCAACCTTTTCTCGTCACTACAGACGCAAGCAATTACGCCGTAGGTGCGGTTCTCTCACAAGGCCCAATTGGAAAAGATAAACCAATTGCATATTATGCATCTCGCACACTCAACAAAGCCTAAGGAAATTATTCTACTACGGAAAAGGAGTTATTAGCCATTCTTTTTGCCGTTAAAACTTTCCGCCCTTATCTTTACGGTAACAAATTCAAAATCATAACCGA
Source organism: Agrotis exclamationis (assembly GCA_950005045.1). Taxonomy (NCBI): domain Eukaryota; kingdom Metazoa; phylum Arthropoda; class Insecta; order Lepidoptera; family Noctuidae; genus Agrotis; species Agrotis exclamationis. The sequence goes on along the minus strand of OX465415.1, from coordinate 21,599,827 downwards.
TCACAGACCACTTGTTTGGCTATTTAATGTCAAAGACCCCGGTAGTCGACTCATTCGCTGGCGCTTAAAGCTGGAAGAATACGACTACGAGATTGTTTACAAACAAGGCAAACTTAACTCAAACGCGGACGCCTTATCGCGTCACCCGATACTCGCTATAACGCGCAGTAACGCTCTGAATAATAAATCTTATGAAGAGTACTTTAAGTCGCAATTCACAAAATCAATACCTACTACTAACACACATATTGAGGAACACTTGCAAGCTCTACACCTCACTAAATGTAAATTGATAGCTTGTCCAACATCGTTAGATTTCGACAATTCCATGCCACATTGTAAGGATCTTCTTTCTCAAACTGATAATTCTTCTGAAATAATTGCAACTGAACGCGAATCAGATTTGGTATTTACAACATCTTCTAACGGAAAGCATTACTATTTCTTATTCACTAAGGTTCATCATTACGAAGAAGTCAATTACAAAACAATTTATTCGCTTTTAATAAAATTACGCAACTCAATCATGGATCAAAGTACAAATGAAACTAAGCTCGCTATATCAGACTTAAGTGAACCTTTTTCAAAGCTTTCTTACAGTAAAATATATAACATGCTTGTTTTTATCTTTCATAACACTAATATTAAAATTCATATTTATAAAAATCAAATTATTTACCCCACTCCAGCTGAAGTACCTAAGATACTTCAGGAAAATCATGATTCACCTATCGCTGGACATCCGGGTATGAAGCGTATGCTGAGTCGTATTAAAGCATCGTATTATTGGAAATCAATGCGTTCAGATATCGAAAATTACGTAAAAAATTGTAAATTATGTCAAACAAATAAGCCGTTGCGTCTATCCAACAAAGCTCCTATGGAAATCACCTCTACTAGCACTAGACCTCTTGAAAGGTTGGCACTAGATATTGTAGGCCCTCTTCCAGAAGTTGGTTTTCAGAAATTTAAATATTTATCTTGACGTTACAAGATGATTTAACTAAGTTTACTTGCGCTTATCCTATGATTTCCTAACTAGCGACGAAATTGCACGTAATTTAATACATTTTATGTCACTATTTGGCTTCCCAAAAACCATACTTACCGATCTAGGTACATGTTTCACATCTGATCTTTTCAAACAAGTAACAGCAATCTGTAAAATAAAATCTATCTTCACTACGCCTTACCATCCGCAGACAAACGGAGCTTTAGAGCGCAGCCACGCTACTCTTAAAGAGTACCTGAAATCTTTTGTTAATGAAAATCAGAACGACTGGCACTGTTACTTAGCTACTGCTCTCTTATCTTACAATACTACTCCACATACCTCTACTCAGTTCACTCCCTTTGAACTCTTATACGGTTACAAACCGATAATTCCAAATTCTCTTTACGGTGATAATGACAAAAACAACTATCACGAATATGTTCGCGCTCTACAGTATAGGATGAAGTTTAGCCGTCAGAAAGCTATAGAGAACATCTTAAACAGTAAAGAAACTTCAAAGCGATACTATGATGAATCTAGTCGTAGTATTACTTACAAAACAGGTGACATGGTATAAATGTAAAACACCATCACCGACTTCGAAAAGCCTTATCCCCTATTTGGAAAGGTCCTTATAAAATAATAAAAATTAATGGTAAACATAATGTAACTATTTGTATTAATCGTAAACACGTGAAATACCATACCAATGAAATAAAACCCGCTCAAACATAAATAATTATCTTTCCAGAACAATATGGCGCCACAGTCTCGCAGAGCCTACCCTAACTCCGATAGTGCACAGTCCCGGAATTTATTTCGACCCCATCAACACGATCTATTTTTATAATGACTTCTGGAAAGTAATTACACATCTAGATATTGTTTCAATAGAACCACATCTCGGTAATATTGAAAATGTAATAAAAAAAACTTTAGACCTTTGCATCAAATCTGAATTGAGCGAATTCATACAATGTAAAGATTTGTTTAGCCCAATTGAAGTGAATCTGCAGAGTAACTTCATCAAATTAGATTCCTTATCTCACATTATAACTTCAGACTCGCTAAACAGATTCAAAAGATCTATAGAATTTGGTGGCGAAATCTTGAAATTCTTCTTTGGGACATTGGACGCCGATGATGCCCGCAAATATGATGCCGCTATTGAATCTAGTCAAAAAAGCGAAACCGAATTATTTAACTTAATGAAAGAAAATATTCACATAATTAAGTCCACCATTAACACTTTTAATTCATCTATTTCCAGGCTAAACATGAATGAATTCAGACTAAAAGCTCAAATTGATAAATTTAACGAAATTTTATTGCAAACCACAAAAAATAACAATGAAGTTGTTTACATTTCTAAAATAATTAATATAGTGAATATCATTGAAGGTTCTTTATTAACTATTACTAATTTTCTAGATTCTGTTCTAAAAATGCTATTTTATTTGCTAAAGTCAATGTGTTACACCCTTCAGTTATTACTCCAACTAACCTGTTAACTGAATTATCAAAACAAAGTCATGTTATGAATAAAAGGTTAGATTTCCCAGTTCCTCTTAATATTGAAACTATTCACACTATAATGGACGTATCGACACTAACTGCTTATTATTATAAGCAACGAGTTGTATTTGTCATGCAAATTCCTCTTATCTCAACTATTAAATATAATGTTTATAAATTGATTCCCTTACCTACTCCACCTGATCATTCTAATCCAAATACTTTTGCCCTTATTCACCCAACAAATCCTTATCTTGCTATCACAGATGATAGACTGAACTATGCAATGTTATCTAGTATCAATGTCAAAGAATGTCTTAAGATAAGTAGCGATTATTCAATTTGTCAATTGTCAACTATCTATTCTAGTAATTCTAATCCGTCTTGTGAAACTAAGTTGTTAACGGAAGTAGTATTGTCATTACCCAGCGAGTGTGATTATAAATTATTGTATGGTCAAATTGACATTTGGCATAGATTGCATAGTGATGAATGGATTTATGTACAATCAAATCCAAATAAATTAACTGTATGTAAAATGTAAAACAGATATGAAAGATTATTTTATTCTTGGAACCGGATTGTTAAAGTTAACCCCTGATTGTATTGGTTATTCTAAAACTTTACAGTTTATTCCATCAACTACTTCAACTTCTGATGTGGCAAGTGGGTTTCTAGGTAGATAGTAATGAAACCAAAGTATCACTTACAAATTTATTTGCTAAGACACGAGACACAGATTTATTAGGGTCGTAGGTTCTAGTAATTAGCTAAGGTCTCTAGGCACTGTCACTGGTCACGGTAGAAGGAGTGTTACTGCCCTGGGCTTAGACACACGTGGCCGATGCAGGGCTGGGAGCGCGCACGTGGGTAGCCGCGTGCGCCGGGCAGGCCTGCAGGCAGTGGGCAGGCAGTAGGCAGGCAGGTAGTCAGGCAGGCAGTGCCTGGCGCTGGGACGTGGCCCGCACAGGCACTGGCGGCGGGCAGCAGGTAACGCCTTAGGCTTGGCCCGTGCCTACAGAGGCAAGGGGCCTGCGCGTGGCAGCGTGGGTCTCTGCACCACGACCACGTGGGAGTAGACGGCGGTAGGTAGCAGCCGCGCAGCTAGCGAGTCAGACGTCTCTCTCCCACGGTAGGTGGGGAGACAGCAGGACGTCTGACAATCGGGTGTAGCCGTAGATTAGATGTAGCCCAAGACTGGAAGTGCCGCAGCCCAAGACTGGAACCCTGGAATCAGCGTGGAGCGGTGCGTCCGTAAGCGTCGAGCCAGAATCCTGCAAGCCCTCGTCGATGCGTGCGTCTCCCAGTAGTAAGCCCAAAGCAAGGTGGATGCAGGAAGACTCACTCATCGTGATGGCTTACAATTAGAGGTTAGGTATGCGTGCACATGCCTCAGGCATTGACGAAGGTTCCTCGCCGCGTGGCCAGGCGATTTAAGCGAGCAGCTAGGCGCAGCGTGGCGAGGCAAGCATAGTGAAGAATGGTGAAGCATGCACACGCATTTACATAGTGATGCAGTGATGAAGACAAAGGTGAATTTACATACGATGATAGTTATGACGCTAAGACAATAAAATAGGATTGCTGCCAGATTGCGCAGACAGAAAGAAATACATAGAATGCGATCTGACAGGACACAGCTAATAATAAATCAATCACCGTGAGCACTCACTTACCCGTATATCTCGGGGTTGATTTTTAATAGTATGTTAGCGGCTTCGAGCAGGCGTCGGAAAGGCCGCACAATGAGGTGCGAGACCTTTTATAGCCGAGCCGTCGAAGGTTCGAGAATGACGTTTATACGTGCAAGATTTAGGGATGTGACACGTAATTAGTGAGGTGCGTTTAGTTGATTTAAGTGAATCGACTATAACGCTACAGTACCCCGGCTGCTATGAAAGGATTTTCCCTATGGGAAATCCGCTAGAAGGCCTGAACCACTAAACTGACTACCTATTACGTTCATACATCCCATTCATGTGCTTCCATTCCATCAATCATTCATCCATTCATACTGTAATGTTCACTGCGTTAATAAAACACACTTTGATAGATCTCGTAGGTGAAGTAGTATATGCGTCTAGCGCACGACCGCTCTCGCTCACGGTTGGTGCTCGACTGACAACGCCAATGCGCCCGCGCATACACTACATCCCTTCTTTATTTTAATTGAATTGAAATGTTTCAAAATTACAATATTAGATTAGGTTTTAATATTCCGACCTAAACACCTATAATTGGTGGATAACTAATCAAATGTTTTAAATATAATTATTTCAGATTTACCGCAAGGTTTTACAGAACAGCAATGATTTACTTAATTTTAAATCTGTGTAACAAATCTTAAAGACATAGTTGATAACAGTAAATAACAATATTATAGTACAAAATTAACAAAATTATTTACTATTTACGCTAGTTCATCATTTTCTCTTAAATCACTATTACCACTATTTTGATTTTACATTACGACGATATTCTTTCCCGGTTTCATCATTCCGATAACATCGCAACCTCTCACGTCCGTTACTGTATGCGCAGGATTGAAATTGGGGGTCAACTTATTATCTTTGATTAAATTTTCCACCAATACTTTTTCTCCTATTTCCAAGCCTGTCGCTTTACTTTTGAGATCCCCATGCTCCTTCCCTTTTTCCTTCATTTGCAGATCTCTTTCTCACTTCTTCTTCTATTGATTTGTATTCCATGTCTGGTGCTGCCCGGATCTTGTCTCTAAACTGTCTTTTATAAAACAACTCTGAGGGAGATTTGCCTCTTCTTGTATTCTTTAAGATCGGGAACTATTGGCGACACCCACGGAGAGGGTCCATTTACTTCCTCGATAATATCCGCATCCTTCAGTTCCTCTAGTTTTTTGGCAAACTTTTCTTCTAAGGGAATGGGAACTCTTCTACAAAATTATTTTTGGCTTATGCCAAAACCCGATTCACCTGTCTAGTATTTTTGTGTAAAGAATCTATGTGCAATGGAATCGAATCAGTTACTGATTCTGAACAAACTATATTCAGGTTTCGCATATACCAAAAATAATGTTGTATATGGTTGAGTGACTGGTTTTACTGTTCGGCCTTTTGGGATCTGGACAGTCACTCCTTTGAAAACGCTTTCCCTAACGATGTCACATTGTTTAATTCATTAAGCCAAATTGAAGCCCAATTTTAAGCACGCCTAATAAATCGCGTGTGCTGTTTCTGATGACTTAAGCAGTACACTTTATACTTTTATTTTTAATGACTGAAATGTCCACGTCAAAGGAGCCTATAATATCCTGGAGTTTTTTACTGCCATAGGAAATAAGTGTCTTATTAGGTTTGCGTATCTGGTTGAAACTTACACATTATTGACTATTAGAAATTGTTATATTCTGTCTGTAATAATATTACATCTACTTCTTGAATCTATTAGTATATCAACGGTGACTCCCTTAATATTGCATTTCATAGTTTCGCCGTCATCCAGGTGGAAAATATAGTCAATTACAGTTTTTTTTTTTTTTTTTTACAGTCCTGTTGTCTGGCCTGTTGTTGGAAAATTGTCTTTTCTGTCGAGTCCTGCAATATTCTCGGAAAAGACCAATGAATCCACATTTTAAACATCGTTTGTCTTTTGCGGGGCATTTTGTGTCTTGTGTGTGGAGTTTCCACATCTACTACATTTTGTGTTCGATGATCGTTGTCTGAACGGTTTGTTGATTTTTTTCTTATCTATTTCATTTATTTTTGCTTTGTTGTAATAAATGATAAATTATAATTATTTATTCAGTAAATTGGTTTTGGCAAACTCTTTTACACTAGATGAGGCCGGTGTTTCGTACCTGACTACTCTGAGAAGAAACATCCGAAACAAACTCAGAGGTCACAGTCTCTTTTAAAGTCCAGACAATTTTCTATTGTTCAAATTATATGGGAACCATGCAGTGTAATTATTCGCATCGTTTGTATTTACAGTTTTAAATTGTTCTAATCGCCTGGCTACAACTTCTAAAGCATTTGCTTTACTGATGATTTCGTCTAAACATAATATTGTATCCCAGTATTCTTTTTTTTTTTCGATTAATCGACACTTTTCCGTGATTTGATCGATAATATGCTCTTCTTTACTATGGAATTGATTTATCGGCATGGTTTCTCAACCTTAATAAAAATCTTTCAAATTGTTCTCCTTCCTCCTGTTTCGTGAGTCGGAAAAGGTATCTTTCATAAATCCGACTTTGTTTTGGAGCAAAGTAACCCAACAAACAAACTAAGCTCATAACATTAAGTTTATAAGGTCTAAACCCTTAAACTGATTATAAAAGAGCATTCATTATGCCAATATTACTTTTAGTGGCACATTATTAGAAGATTTGGCTTAAATTACCTTTAATTTTATATTTTGGCTGGGTAAAAGATAATAAATCCAATTTATACGGCTACAATAAGGGCTCGAAATTGTTTTTCTTATAGAGGCTAGTTACATTGCTTTTTAGCCACATAATATTCAAAGTCATATAAAGGCTTCTAGTATGGTCAATTATTCTTAGGAAAGTAATGCACAAGGTAACTATGATGCTTTTAAACTTATAGGAGCATTTTATAAGACGTCTATCCAACAAATGAATTCTAGCATGTTATATGATGTTTACACACACCACCTCTACTCTTATGGTACTACAAAATGACCAAGCCGATACTCACAAATCAGCTAGTGGTTCCGCAGAGGATTATTTTATAGAAAATGAGATTGAAAAGGAAACTAGTGAGGAAGAACATAATTGTAGCGGTAGTGATAGTGATAAGGACATATAGATATTGCTATCAAGAGTCGGAGAATATTGATATTCGTAGTGATATAAGAGAATGGGTAGTGAAATTCAACATTTCCCATATCGCTTTAAGTGACTTATTATTTGATCTTTTCTCTTTGCAATTAATTTTCCGCCAGTTACACGAATGTTCAAGTTTTCTTAATTTATTTTCATTACATTATGACCAGCGCAGAACGCCATCTTTTTCCTACTTGCTCGGTACTGCGGACAATTTTGAGTGTCCTAACAATTTTGTAAGGCGTTAAGTTACTATTGTTAATGAACCTCACTATTTTCAATAATATGGTTGGCGTTTTTCTTTATTTGCCAAACTGTTGCACAAAATAATGTAAATCACTGAGAAAAAGACTTATTGCAGACGGCTATAAGGGCCGTCGGATTTTTATGAGCCTTTAATTTGCTACAATAAGTTTAAATAACCTTGTATCGGACCATAATAAAATATGTATAAGGGTGATCGCCCTTATCAACGTTCTCCATATGATTCTCACAAGGGTATTGGCTTTATTGGGGCACTTTTCTTGCCATTATAAGTTTAATTTGCAAACTATACAGCAACTATAACAGGAGTATAAGGGTTTTGCCCTTATAAGTTGTGCCCAAACGCACCTTTATTAGCGATAATACGGCTGCTATAAGAACATTATTTTTGGCATTATAAGCCACTACAAGGAAAATTTTTGATTGTTTGAAATAGTCTAATTTATTTTTCACTTCAGTAGCTCAAACATGTAGGTTTTGCTGCCTGAAATCAGTGAGCAAATTGCGATTTTGCTCACTGAGTGAGACAAAGTAACTTTTTAATTTTTGTTTTCAGAAAGCCCTGAATATCTTATTCAGCCTTGGGTTAATCATACAATTCGAAACATTTACACTCCTTCTCTTTCCTGCTATTAGAAAGAGAGAGGGATAAAGACCAGCCTTTTCGAAATTCCGATTTTGAATTCGACCTCATAGACAAACACGCTCGGTTTGTACTAACTAAAGAAATTTTGCAAAAAGATAATTATGTCTTAGTGTAATTTATTGAATTTTAAACTTATATGTATACGTAGTATTTAAACGAAAATAAGTATTTACTGCAAATAAAACTGATATTTAACCTGTAAATACCCATTTCTAGTTTCAACAATGTTACATAAATATTTTCAATAATAAAATATCATGGGTGCTATAATTTCCGAACACGCCTTAGTTTAAATAAAAGAGTGGGAATAAAATTTCGTGGCTGGCTTAAAGAGTTGAATAAGTTAATAGTTATTTAAATCTATTCCTGTTTATTATTTTATCTCAAGTGTTCTCGCCGCTGAAGTGAAAAGTTATGTGTGTTACACGAGAGCAAAGCTTCCTGCATCTCGTGCCTTTGAATCCCTTGCCACACTCAGGATTCAACTTTAGAATCACTCGCTACGCTCGTGATTCAATCGTTGAGTCCTTCGCTTGCTCAGGATTCAAAATCAGCACTCGCAGCAAAAACGACTTTGCTCTCTCGTTGCACAAACAACTATAGAGCTATTGCATAATCATCGACACCTTCGCCTTCTTCAGCATGAGCTCCAGGAAGGTTTTAATACACTTCTTGAAGTGCTTTTCCCCCAACGTGGAGAAGAGTAGCTCTTTTTTTTTTTTACGGAAGTGTCGATGTAGGCAGCCAGTAAATAAATTTCAAGTGCCCTCTTCCATTTCTTCCAGCGAGTGCCGACAGATGTCGGATCGCCTTCGCAATCCAAATGGTCTAAGTTGGGAAGTGTGGATGATGCATGAGTCATTTTGGGTAGCAATAAAATATTGACTCTTATTTTTGCGTGGCTTTTTACTGAAAATCAGTAACAATATTACAACAGCTGCATAGCCCTATTTTTTGTTGTAAGTACTCATTGCAGGACTTAATTATATTTTTGTAAATAAGTTTTTTTTTATATATATAATGTACAGGCCTTTAAGTTAGGTTAATATTGACTTTTATTTTTGCGTGGCTTTTTACTGAAAATCAGTAACAGTATTACAACTGCATAGCCCTATTTTTTGTTGTATCTTGCGTGGCTTTTTACTGAAAATCTGTAACAGTATTACAAATTACCTTATTATTTCAATTTTATTTCAATTTTATTTCAATTTTATTTCAATTTTATTTCAATTTTATTTCAATTTTATTTCAATTTTATTTCAATTTTATTTCAATTTTATTTCAATTTTATTTCAATTTTATTTCAATTTTATTTCAATTTTATTTCAATTTTATTTCAATTTTATGCAAATTTTGTATCATTTATTTAATTTGTTATGATTGAAATTGTATACCTAAATGTAATTAATTGTAATTGATAATCAAAATAATTATGTTTTACTAACACTAGCTGTTTAAGAAAATTGTTACTAACCATTTATGAGCTCTGAGCTTGAATTAAAGATTTCTATTCTATAGCCCTATTTTTTGTTGTACCTAAGTACTCATTACGTGGACTTCATTATATTTTTGTAAATATATTTGTTTTTTTTTTTAATAATATACAGTCCTTTAAAATTGTTACTTATTTAATCGGCGTGGCCCTTTGTTATTTACTCATAGCGTGGCCTTTTGTTAGGTACTTATTTAATCGGCGTGGCCCTTTGTTATTTACTCATAGCGTGGCCTTTTGTTAGGTACTTATTTAATCGGCGTGGCCCTTTGTTATTTACTCATTGCGTGGCCTTTAAGTGTACTTTTATTATAACTATTTTCCAAATATGTATAAATTGTGCAAGCATAACAATAGATAGGTAGAAGAACCCACTAATTTAACTATTGTGATGTAATTGTTCTTCAAATTTTTTACACTATACCACCATACATACTCCACCTTTACTGTTTTAAGCAAAAGCAGAACATGTACAGTAGCACAGTGCAAACATAAACACAACACACATACTTTTGCTATCAATACTTCCAAACACAATAAGTCTATTATTAAAATGACATTATCTAAAGCTATATTATAATAGGTTTTTACTAATGAGTATATCAGATCCATAAACAAAATTAATTCTGTAAGTAATAATATCTTTAAGCGAGCTGAAATAACTAATTACCTATCCTTTCTACAGTGTTGTGAACAGTTAGGTAAGTATTTCTTATTATCTCGATCATAAATCTCATTATGTCGATAATTACGTTTGGTTTAACTTTTAAACTAATTGTGGGTAGTTACCTTTAGGTCGCATACTTGCACAATATTATATTTTTGTAGTATCCTTGCGTGGCCTTATTTTCCATCTAATACGATGCATGGCCATTTACAATGAAGAATAGTGATATGAAACTGTTTATCAGTAACAATTGCTTACGTATTGGCTCGATTCATATGTGATTTTGATTTAGCTCATAACTCAATGTAAAATGAGTGTTAATTTGCTAGTATTTTCTCTAATATAATAACAAATAATTTGTAATAGGCTATTTGGAACGAATCTACCCGCAAACAACTGATAAGCAATAAACAATTACTTATATTCCTTCCTTCATTTTATTTTTAATGTGTCATGTACTTGCTTTTATCCTCGTCGCCACTTGTAATGTTCACTGCGTTAATAAAACACACTTTGATAGATCTCGTAGGTGAAGTAGTATATGCGTCTAGCGCACGACCGCTCTCGCTCACGGTTGGTGCTCGACTGACAACGCCAATGCGCCCGCGCATACACTACACATACTATGTCCGTCACCAACTTGGAAGTAGTCCTAAGTTAGTGACTTACTATAACATTCAAGAGGTAAACTAATAGTAGTGTAGTTTAACTCAAGACAGTCAGTTGGAAAAACTACAAGATAATAGCAAGTGAATCTCCATAGGGTTCTGTAACCAAGATGTTTAAACGCAGGGTAATGTATTTTTAAGCTAGGTTTAGTAAGAGTTTAGTCCGTTGTTGATAGTTGAACGTTGATATGCATGTTCCAAACTTGAAGGTGTATAGAGTCTTCATAGAAAATTATTTAAAAAAAAATTTAAAAAAAAAAAAAAATTATTGTCAACAAAAAAATTTTTCGAAGTTTAATTAATTTAGTAAAAGAATTTGTTTCATAGTTTTATTTTAAAATATTATTAAATATATTTATTTTAAAATAATATCTATATAAACAGCAAAAGCTTAAAAGAATTTATTTCAAAGTTTTATTTTAAAACATTTTTAAATATATTTATTTTAAAATAATATTTATTTATAAAAACAGCAAAAGCTTAAAAGAATTTATTTTATTCAAGTAAAAGATTTTTAAAAACATGCATTTTAAAAAAAATATTTAAAAGCTAAATCAATAGGGTCCATATTCAAGGTCTATGATAGAATTGATCTAAGTCTCGGTCTACGATCAATGTCTATGGTCGATTGAGATTCGTTATAGGTTCAATGTCCAAGACGTAACTATTTTGTGAGAATATCCGAATGTAATTGACGATGTTGCAAAAAGCCAAAAATCCATGACCATAACAACTGTCAATGATCGGTTGTCAGAAATCAAAAACGTCAAATGAAACTCATGAACAGGCTGCATGGGCTAGATCCCTTTGCCTTCCCGAAAGGGAAAATGTAATAAAAAAAAAAAAGTCAAATGTCAACGACACCGGAACGGAATTTTACTAGTGTTAGGTTATCTAGGACATGCTGATAGACCTAATAATTTGAAAGAATCTAGCGAAGTAGGAAATAATTAGTTTCAACTATACTTAGACCCATTGTGTTATAATTAGTTGGGCTAAGTTATAGAAGTAGTAACTTTATAGAAAGTTTTGTTTTAGAGTTAAGTTTAAAGAAAGTTTAGTTTGGTTGTTTCTAGAATACATGCGTTCAACAATCATACGGAATGACAAAGTAAGATTAGGTTTTAGGTTTAGTGCTCAGGTGAAAGAATTTTAGTTAGGTATTTATAGTTTATGACTAAAGTTAATTATTTATTAGGAAGTTTTCACGCGAAAGACTTAGTTTTGCGATCCGCTTTAGTTAGTATACACTGGGCAGCTCCAGTATATACATAGTAAGTAAATGCCGTGTAGTGATATTTACTTACTAAATGGTTTGGTTTAGAGCCAAAACCTTTAGACTTGTTACCAGATTAGGCTGATACAAGCTTGGTAACCGGGGTAGGGCCGGGACCATAGAAGTAATAGTTGCCATGTAGTGGTATTTATCAGTGGATTTGGTTTAGAGCCAAAATCCTTTAGACTTGTTACCAGGGTAGACTGGCACAAAATTGGTAACCGGGGTAGGGCCGGGACCATAGAAGAAAAATAGATACCATGTAGTGGTATTTACTAAGTGGATTTGGTTTAGAGCCAAAATCCTTTAGACTTGTTACCAGGGTAGACTGGCACAAGATTGGTAACCGGGGTAGGGCCGGGACCATAGAAGAAATAGATACCATGTAGTGGTATTTACTAAGTGGATTTGGTTTAGAGCCAAAGTCCTTTATTTTGTTCACCGGGGTAGAACCGGGAACAAGGTAGTATAGTTACATTAATTACCAGGGTAGGCTGGTACATGATGCAACTGTGGTATGGAGTACCCACAGCTGTTAGAATAATTAATTTAAGTTTCTATTATGATATTTAATTTGTTACAAAGTTAACTTAAATCAAAATTAGGTATGTAGTTTATTTAGCTAGATTTTGATTTTCTTTAGTCAGATTTGGATAAAAGTTTACTTGTGTTAAGTTTTAAAATTTTATTTAGTTAAAATTTTATTAAGTTTTTTTTTTAGTAAAACTGAGTTAAGAGTTTACTTGTGTTCAATTATAAAACAATATTTGATTTGGTTACGATCAGTTGTCTTTAGTTAAAATTAGTTAAAAGTTTAGAGTTTATTTAGTTTTATTTTTATAAAAGTTGATTTAGTCTATTTTTATAAAAGAATCCACACACAATAGATATGGCATTGGCATGCTATAGTATAACTATAACTAAGTTATAGCTATCTTAGGTAGGCGGCGAAAGTGGTAGAAGTTGCACGCCGGAGACTAAGAGACTTAATCTCTGGTACAAGTAGACCTCCTACAACCTGATGGAAAACAGTCGTAGGTCCCTTGGCATTGTCTGACCCAGTAGTGAGTCAGACACTAGTTAGAATTAGCTAGGCCTACGGGATTTACGATGGACAGCTCCACCATAAATCCTTGACATGTATAGTCATAAAGATAGAAAATAGTTTTAGCAGAAAAACAATTAAGTTTAAATTTAAAAATTTTAGCAAGTTAGGTTTTAGTTTAACATTTCTCTTTTTTTTTATTATTTAGAGAAATTAGTTCTAGATTTAAGAGAATAATTACTATTCTTAGTAACCTGGTAGACTTCCAACTACCACTGTTTCAATGTTATTTTTACTCAAGTAGGTAATAGTACTTCCTAGAGTAAACCTTCAGCAAGGTAAACTATAGTGACCAATAGGTTAGAGAGAGAGCTTAAGTTCAGCATCTTGATTTAGAGTCAAAGATGTTAGAGAGAAATCCCAAGCGCTCAGCCTAAAGGTTAATAGATGAAATACTATTATTTTTTAGTAATGAGCTTTTTAGAACAGAACATTGAACATTATAATTATGTAGGTGGAACTACTGGTTCTATTAGTTAGGATAGTTTAGCTAGATTTAGTTTAGTTAGTTATTGTAGAATATTTTAATTACTTTTTGTAGATTTATTCTATTTAGTTTTTGCAGATTTATTTTAGTTAGTTATTGTACATTATTTAGTCTGATAGTTTTAGAAATGAACAAGATAGATTTAGATAGTCGAATTAATAGAAGTTAGATATTCTTCAATAGTATTATTTAGTTGTGGTGTAAGCTAGGTAGGTTTAAGTAGATGAATTAATAAGTTATTTATTTTCAATAGTTGTGTTGTAGTGTATCCTAGATAAAAGTTATATTTTATTTAAAGAAGTTTAGATAATTCGTTGTGAATTGAGTATTATTTAGTTAGAGAGCTATTTCCTCCTGTATAGTCTTAGGTATTTTAGTATTTATGTCACTAGAATAGATAGATTTTATTAGAAATTAGTTTAAAATATAATTTTTGGTTTTGCATTATTTATAATTATTAGAATGTATGAGATTTCTATATCATTAAATAAAGTGACATTAGGTATTTACATTTAGAATTTTTATTTTAGTTTCAGTTTTGTAAATACGATTTCTACATTATTATTTAAATACCTACTAATAAAGTTTTGTCATAATTTTAGTTTAAGGTTACTCGTTAGGGAACAACTATATAATTTAGATAGATAAAGATGACTACTGAGATAGACCGGGTGAGAGCTCATCGATTGATTTTTTACAATATTTTTACTCAACCCTAGCAGCATTGTTAGTAAACCAGGATTGTCTGTACCTTGACACCTACAGGTAACAGACGGAAGATAGAAAGGAAATAAGGTAGGAGGAAATGACTTGCTCACTGCCGGTCAAGCAGACTCACAGGACCGTGGTTAGGCTAAGGGTGTCTTGGCCGCAGTAAGGGGATACACAGTTTATAGGTATTAGTACAACACAACTTACTTACCACCACGATGAAGAGTATAGGAAGAGTGACCAGTGCTAGCACCCAGAGAACCTATACCGAGTGGGCGCCACTGTGGCAAGTGGGTTTCTAGGTAGATAGTAATGAAACCAAAGTATCACTTACAAATTTATTTGCTAAGACACGAGACACAGATTTATTAGGGTCGTAGGTTCTAGTAAGCTAGCTCAAGCTATAGAAGCTAAGGTCTCTAGGCACTGTCACTGGTCACGGTAGAAGGAGTGTTACTGCCCTGGGCTTAGACACACGTGGCCGATGCAGGGCTGGGAGCGCGCACGTGGGTAGCCGCGTGCGCCGGGCAGGCCTGCAGGCAGTGGGCAGGCAGTAGGCAGGCAGGTAGTCAGGCAGGCAGTGCCTGGCGCTGGGACGTGGCCCGCACAGGCACTGGCGGCGGGCAGCAGGTAACGCCTTAGGCTTGGCCCGTGCCTACAGAGGCAAGGGGCCTGCGCGTGGCAGCGTGGGTCTCTGCACCACGACCACGTGGGAGTAGACGGCGGTAGGTAGCAGCCGCGCAGCTAGCGAGTCAGACGTCTCTCTCCCACGGTAGGTGGGGAGACAGCAGGACGTCTGACAATCGGGTGTAGCCGTAGATTAGATGTAGCCCAAGACTGAAAGTGCCGCAGCCCAAGACTGGAACCCTGGAATCAGCGTGGAGCGGTGCGTCCGTAAGCGTCGAGCCAGAATCCTGCAAGCCCTCGTCGATGCGTGCGTCTCCCAGTAGTAAGCCCAAAGCAAGGTGGATGCAGGAAGACTCACTCATCGTGATGGCTTACAATTAGAGGTTAGGTATGCGTGCACATGCCTCAGGCATTGACGAAGGTTCCTCGCCGCGTGGCCAGGCGATTTAAGCGAGCAGCTAGGCGCAGCGTGGCGAGGCAAGCATAGTGAAGAATGGTGAAGCATGCACACGCATTTACATAGTGATGCAGTGATGAAGACAAAGGTGAATTTACATACGATGATAGTTATGACGCTAAGACAATAAAATAGGATTGCTGCCAGATCGCGCAGACAGAAAGAAATACATAGAATGCGATCTGACAGGACACAGCTAATAATAAATCAATCACCGTGAGCACTCACTTACCCGTATATCTCGGGGTTGATTTTTAATAGTATGTTAGCGGCTTCGAGCAGGCGTCGGAAAGGCCGCACAATGAGGTGCGAGACCTTTTATAGCCGAGCCGTCGAAGGTTCGAGAATGACGTTTATACGTGCAAGATTTAGGGATGTGACACGTAATTAGTGAGGTGCGTTTAGTTGATTTAAGTGAATCGACTATAACGCTACACTGAATATAAAAATAAATTTGTAATTGACTTTGATATAACAAAGGATGACTGTTGTAACAAAGATATAGTTAATAAAACTATTCCTTTACTCTTACCACTATCTTTAAGTAATATAGACCTAGATTCATTGAAGCACACGTCTCATAAATTAGACCATCTCGAATTAGAGATAAATCAATTTCAAGAGCAATCACATTTTGTTAAATATGCAACTTATTATTCTAGTTTCACGTATATTATATATATTTTTGTTAATTCTGTATAAATTATTTAATTGTTATATTAATAATAAAACCCGAAAATCATTGTGTTGCATCCCAATCTTCAATCAATGTAATACAAAAAGGTCAGTACAACATGAACACAAAGTAAATAATTCTATTGAAATGACGGAACATTCCTTATCTGATAATGATCAATATTCATCGAAAAGAAATCTTAACAATTAATATTTTTATAATTATCTTAAGTTTAGTTTATAGAATGTCTTATTACATTTCCATGTGTTTATGATTTATGGTTATGGGTATTTTAAGAAAAAATCCTTGTGTTTTTAATTTTCTATGGTTATCTTATAATTTTAATAAGTATTGTTAGCACTTCCCCTACCGCGTACCTCACTAGAAGCCGCAAGTGTATAAAAACAGGCGCGCAACCAGCGGACGCCCCTTTTCGCTCGCCAGCCTTCGTGGAGTCAGCATCATACATTGCGTTTGTTTGTGAACACGTGAGCCGTTTCTGTGTTAATGTTTTCTTTAAATGGTTGATTTTGTCATAAGTTTGGTTCGTTAATTTGTTTTGATTTAATTATTTTGTGAAAAGTGTTAATAAATGTTAGGTTGTTTTAAATTGTCTTTTTTTAGGGTTCCGTAGCCAAATGGCAAAAACGGAACCCTTATAGATTCGTCATGTCTGTCTGTCTGTCTGTCTGTCTGTCTGTCTGTCCGTGTATGTCACAGCCACTTTTTGTCGAAAGTATAAGAGCTATCCTGTTGAAACTTGGTAGAAAGATGTATTATGTGAACCGCATTAGGATTTTCACACAAAAATCAAAACAAAACAAATTTTGGGGGTGGCCCCCATACTTAGAATTGAAACTCAAAAAAAAAAATTTCACCAAACCCATACGTGTGGGATATCTATGAATAGGTCTTTGAAAATGATATTGAGGTTACTAACATCATTTTTTTCTAAACTGAACAGTTTGCGCGAGAGACACTTCCAAAGTGGTAAAAAGTGTGTCCCCCCCCCCCCCCCCGTAACTTCTAAAATAAGAGAATGATAAAACTAAAAAAAAAATATAATGTAGACCTCAACCAAAACTACCAACGAAAATTGGTTTGGAGGAGATACAGTTAGCAGTTTTTGAGATATAGTACATTTTCAAAAACCGCAAATATAACTTTGCCATTCATACAAATACTATGAAAAACAAAGTTATTTTTATTGTTTGTGTATATTACTTACTAATCTCAATATAATTATATCTCTAATCTATGCTTGCTGCTACGGAACCCTTCATGGGCGAGTCCAACTCGCACTTGGCCGGTTTTTTAATTCTTATTTAGTCTTAATGCTAAAATCAGAAGTGGGATAATTGGACCAATTGTCTCAGTTTTGATCAGACATTTTAGAACCAAACTTTGGCAAACCTACCCTCGTGTTTTTATTTTTTTTTTCTTTTCTATTTCATTTTTGGTTGTGTTGCTTGTGTTGAACTGTGACCGTTATGATGGATAGCAAGACGCGAAGTAGATCGAAACATCGTTCCCAAAGCGGCTCGCGTGTTCAGACACGAGACCACTCGCGTAGCAATTCTGGTCACGATTCACGACGCGAATCTCGCAATAGGGATAGACGTCCACCGCATAAACCAACTTCGGCACATAACTCGCGTGATACTATGACACCACCTAGGAACGTCTCGCGTAAATACCGATCTCGGTCTAGGGACATGTCGCGTACTAAACGGCGCCGGTCTAACGATAACTCGAAGTACGACCGTCGTACCCGTAAGATGCGTTCGCGTGCTAGATCCCGTTCCGTTTCATCATATACGGATAGTCAAGCGACAGTACGCTCACATCATGGGACTCGAAGTAGGTCACCAGTCGAAATTGTTAGCCGTCGTCATCGCTCAATGAATCGTTCTCATCATACTTCAAATGAAGCAAAAAACGCTGAATCGAGTAGCAATATTGTTCCAAATACCCCCGATTTGAACTCTCAACATTCTGAGGCATCTACCCTCACCCATGCCTTGATACACGCTCTGAAATCAGTACACCCGACTAGATCACAAAACTATTTCGTTTCAAATTTTGACCCTACGATTCATAATATTGAAGCTTGGTGTGAAGAGGTTGATCGTGCCAAAGAAGCAAATTCCTGGAGTGATTATGAGTGTTTGTCTCGTGTTGCCTCGTGTCTCAAGGGCGATGCAAAAGTGTGGTTATCGGAATGGGTCACTAATGATCGAACTTGGACTAATTTTAAGCTGGAATTTAAGCCCCTTTGCCCAACTAAGTTGGATTACGCAAATATTTTGTTTGAAGCAATGAAGTCTACGTCCGATAATTATCCCACGTATTCCGAGTATGCACGCCGAACTCTTCTACGACTAAGAATAATTCCAGGTTTAAGCGATGAACTTAGGACACTCAAAGTCAAAGTCAAAGTCAAATCATTTATTTCAACTAGGCCATCAAAGAGGCACTTTTAAACGTCGCATAATTAAAATTAAGGAAATGGGATGGGATGGGATTGATTCTACACCCATTCGCAAAGGTAGGTTGTATGAAGAAGAATGGGCAAGAAACTCCATACTTACTCTTTTTAAAAATGTTTTACAATATTTTTTTTACATCATTTAAAATAGATAATGTGAAAGCAATGTGCCTTGAAAATGAACACTAAATATTACTACTAATATTATTAAAAATTAAAATAATAAAAACGAAAACAAAAATAGCAAAAAGGTACATTGTGTTCACATTTTAACAAAATATTGCATTTACAGCTCTTTTACAAATACAATATAAGAAGTGTGTGAGCATTCAAATTTCAACCAGCTTGATTTTGTTTAAGCCCTACATTGTACTATGGAGCAGGACCAGCATGTTTCCAAACATTTTTATCTTGGATATAATCTTCTAATTTATAATATGCTTGTTTACTAAGTGTATTTTTTATGTAACTTTTAAATTTTCTTTCATTTAGTGTTAAAATTTCCCTAGGTATTTTATTGTAACATTTAACACAGTACCCCATAAAAGATTTTTGTACTTTAGCCAATCTAAAATAAGGTTGATCAATTTTATCTTTATTTCTAGTGTTAAAATTATGTCTATCGCTTATTTTATTAAAAAGATGAAGATTTTTCCTAACATGCATTATATTTTCATAAATGAATTGACAAGGCACTGTCATTATATTAATCCTTTTGAATAGTTCCCTAAGAGATTCGCGACGACGTAGATTGTAAATTGCTCTGACAGCTCTTTTTTGCAAAATAAAAATGGATTCAATGTCAGCTGCCCGCCCCCACAGTAGAATGCCATAAGACATAATGCTGTGAAAGTAGCTGAAGTAAACTAAACGCGCAGTTTCGACGTCTGTTAACTGTCTTATCTTTCTAACAGCATAAGCGGCTGAGCTTAGTCGCCCCGCTAGAGATGCTATATGGGGGCCCCATTGTAATTTATCGTCTAACGTGATTCCTAGGAAAACTGTCTGATTTACAAATTCCAATTTTTCTCCATTCAATAAAATGTCGCAATCGCTACTTCTAACATTTGGCAAAGTGAATCTTATACATTTAGTTTTCTTTTCATTAAGAGCTAAATTATTAAGAGTAAACCAATTTTGAACCTTAGAAATACAGTCATTAATAGTGTCTAGATTTTGTGCACGTCTATCTATTTTAAAAATTAACGATGTATCATCTGCAAATAACACCATCTGTGGTTGATTTTTTAGTAAGTGGGGTAAATCATTAATATATACTAAAAAAAGGAATGGACCCAAAATAGAACCTTGAGGCACGCCCATAGTCATTTCAGCTCCTAATGAGTTTATACCGTTTATCTGAACTTTAACCTGTCTATCTCTTAGGTATGAATTTAGTAAATCAAGAGCTTTATTTTTAATTCCATAATGTTCCAGTTTCAGCAAAAGTGTTTCGTGGTTTACGCAATCGAATGCCTTTGAGAGGTCGCAAAAGATTCCTATGGCATCTTGCGCTTCCTCCCAGTAGTTGAAAATGTTCTTCAATAGGGTAACACCGGCGTCAGTTGTACAACGACCTTTGGTGAAACCGAACTGTTGATGATGAAAGATGGAGTTTCTATTGAAGTGACATAGCATTTGTGCAAGCATTAACTTTTCAAACACTTTACTGAAAACTGGCAAAATTGACACAGGCCTATAATTGTTAGGATCTTTACAATCACCCGATTTGAAAAGTGGAGCTACCTTACTATGCTTCATGAGATCCGGAAACACTCCTTGGTCTACACTGGTATTAAATATAAAAGCTAAATAAGGCGCAACGGTTTCTATTATAGATTTACAGGCCTTCACAGACATTCCCCAGAGATCTTCTGTTGATTTAATTTTAAGATCTTTGAATGCTTTAATCACAGCTTGGGGGTTTGTGTGCCGAAACCTAAACTCCGTCGGACAAGCCTTTACATTATTTCTCAGTAAGGCAGCCGAGAGTGCGGGTGAGGAATTTAAAGACTCAGTCGTCTTAAGAGGAATGTTCGAAAAAAACTTTTCAAATTCCTGAGCTACTTCTATATCTGTGTTTATAGGGCCATGTGCAGTTTCTAAATTAAATTCGTTATTGCGCTGTTTATTCCTACCTGTCTCATTATTTATAATTTTCCAAGTTGTTTTAATTTTATCATCGGCTGATTTTATTTTATTACTAATATGAATAGCTTTAGCTGTTTTGCATACTTTTTTAAAAGTTTTTGAATATTTGGCAACATACTGATGAAAGGTAGTATTATTCACATTGTGTCTCTTTAGACCATAAAGTTCAAAAAGCCTTTCTCTGCTTTTACGAATTCCAGGTGTCGCCCAATCACTAAATAAGAATTTTGTAAAGATAGTTTTAGTTTTTACTGGAAATGTGTCACTAAATTGTGTATTTAAAATTGCAAAAAACTCGGCGTAAAACTCATTTAGGTCACTTTTATTATTAAAGATATATTGATCACATAATTTACTTGTTAGTGTATTATTAAATTTTTCTAAATTTTTATCTGTAATTGGCCTATACCTTATTTGAGTTTTTTGCATAGGTGTGTAGGCGCAAAACGTTATTGTTTGGCCACTGTGATCAGATGGCAATTTATTAATAATTTCCTTATGCAAATAATCACAATTAGAAAATACGTTATCTATACAAGTGGCAGAAGAAGCTGTAACTCTGGTAGGTTCCATAAAAATATGTGACAAGTTAAATGATTTAAAAAGACTCAAAAATCTGATACTATTGGAGTTATTTTCTAATATATTAATATTAAAATCACCACAGATGATGATAGATTTACTACTACTACATACTTTATTTAACACATCTTCCATTATAGTATCGAATATAGGAAGAGTCTGGTAATTTGGGGGTCTGTATACACACACTATAATATGCCTATCAAGCTCAACACAGCACAATTCAATGATGTGTTCAACTGACAGTTCAACAATGTCATTTCGAGTTTTTGATTTAATTGATTTCTTAACTAATATTAATGATCCGCCATGTAACATACGTTTGCGGCTGAAATGGCTAACTACACAATAATTATCATAACAAATAGACAAAACTTGATGATCTTTTAACCAATGTTCGGTAAGGCAAACAATATCAAATTTGGTTGTTTCCAAAAACATTTCTATTTCCAGTAGTTTAGAAGAGCACCCTTGAATATTTAAATTAAACAATTTTAAAGTATGTTGCTCTCCCCTTGATAATTTATATTTAACTAATTTGCTAGAAGAGACCTGTTCATTGTTCACTGATAAAGAGTTACTAATTGAAGAGGTCTCTTCTGTTGTCTTACAATCTAGTTTAAAGAATTATCCGGAGTGATCCCCACAACAGAACCATTAAGTGTACTAGCAGGAAGGGAATACCCTATCTGACTGGAAATGGTCTCCGAGGCTGGTGGTATACTAGGAAGATCCTCCTTCGTACAGCATGCAGGAACAGAACACTGTATCACTATGTTGTTAGGACAACCTAACAACACAGACTCGTCACTTAAACTACTACTTAACCTAGAGTCTAATACATCAGCAACAACATGGTTAATATTATATGCTATTAACATAGCAATCAAATGTCGACATTTCCAAGACAGAGATAAATGTCTCCGATTCAAAACAAAACTACTAACAAAATTGTTAGAATCAAAAAACAATAATTTGTCACTATGACAACATGTCAACATGTGAATGCAACAGTTTAACTTATAAATATGGTTATTTTCACATACACTTAAACTATCAGAGTAAGGAAAAGCACACAACATCAGCTTTCCTACGTTCAACTTTAGTAAGGAGTCCACACCATCCACTATGTCCTTTTTTGTTACATTTAAGCTATTTCCTAAAAGGAGAACTATAGAAGAACAGTCCTCTAGATTTGATTTAGTTATTCTATTTATCATTTGTTTAAAACTTATGTTATGATAACAATGGTTAGTAAAACTATGGCTTAGGTAGTTATGTAATATTTTTCCAAAGCCTGACCCTAACTCATCACTAAAAAGTATAGTTTTACTCTTTTGATTATAATTACAAGTTTTTGCTGGAAGAGCTGACAAGTTGAGTTAAGGCTGAGGGGGAGGTGGTTTGTTGGTACAGCTGCAAGGGAGATTATTTGTAAGTGACTCATATCTCTCTGCATTGCACTTCACCAAGTCCAGCAATTCCCCGGCCTCAAACAGACGGTCACTTAACTGTTCCTGTGATCTTTCATATTTTTCAAAAATGTCCTTCAGCAAGCACTCCTTATATAATAAATCATTTTGGAGGAGCTGAGTATCGATATCATATTTTTCCCTACATTGATCTAACTCACTACAGCAGATATCAAGACTGTTTGTAAGGATCACACGTTTCTTTCTAAGTGAAATATTTAATTTTAAAAGGTTTTGTTTTTTAATTGACCTTTGTGACCGTTTTATAAATTTCTTAATTTTAATATATTTCTTGAGTTTATTATGACTCATAGTAATGGGACACAATGGCATGGTGTCATCACCAGTTAAATCTATTGTTACAGCTGGCTCACACACTAATTTTGACTGACTACCAACCAACTCTTGGAAAAGGCTATTGGTGTTTGTTACTTGTTCACTAATCTTCGCAGATTCTGAAAGTGAAAGGGCCTTATGGGCATCACATAGCTCCTGTTCCAGTTCTGATATCCGGTGCATGGCAAGTTCATAAGTATCACTGCACTGTTGGAATGTCAATACTTGATGTTTAAGTTGGTTGTGCTGATCGGCTAAGTCCATATGTTCAATGTGAAGTTCAGCCAGCTGGTTCTTGAGGGAGGTGTTCTTTTCAACAACTTTCTGCACCTCCACTTCGCTGTCATCAATCTCCTGGAGAAGTTTCTTGCATTCTGCTTTAGAACGGTCAAGTTCCTTTAATGTAGCTCTCAGCTTCGCTTCCAACTCCTTGATTGTTGCACTGCGGGTCATCATTTTGTATTGGAATGTCACCTGAAATGTGTGAAGTTAAGCAGATTAATGTTTTTTGAAAATTAAGATGATATGATATTTTAGAAAATGGGAGGTAGACTGGGGGAAAAAATAAAAATGGAAAAGAAAAGAAATTAAATGGAAAGTTATAGTTTAAGGAGTTAAAATTAATTAGAAACTAAAGTATTAAACAAAGGATAGTGGGCAAAAATGTATGGGCGGCACACCCACATCCGCCACAGCTTTGACTACTTTAATTTAGAAGGTATCACATCCATGTTTCTCGGTGCCAATGTACATCAAATTCTGTCCTGGGGTTCTCTATTTATTAATATTTGAATACTAGGTATTAATGAAACAAACATAACTTACAAATATTTTTTTATTGTTATATAAAACGAAATAAACAATATACACGAAACAAAAACAAAACGAAATATACATAATATTAATTATTGCGATCTATTATTACGGAGTCCAAAAATAGAGCCGGTCTGTGTATATTTTCTTCATGCCTTGCTAGGCTTAAATACCATATAATTACCATTACGTGTGCGCAGCAACCTAAAGTACGGTTTCCTATTTTACATGAGCAGTAATAATGGTTCAGTGCATTTAATCCACTCTCATTTTCGTTAATTAACACATATGTGTAATGGAGCTTCGACCTCGTGTACCTTGATTTTATCTTCGCTCGCAAGAGCCACAGGTTTGAGCCTTCAATGCCAGCATTGTTGAGCTCGGCAACGAGTCGTTCGGGATCCCGGTAAAGAAATATATTGAAGTGTCCGTTGCCCCGAACATGCTCACTATAATAACTTTTTGCCAATTTCAATTGGTAAGTTCCCAGGGCAAAAATAACAAGTTCTCTTTGGGTGAGCCTGGGAAATGATTCAAAGCCAGGCAAATCAGCGTTCATTTCTTCGAAAGGAACTCGTTGTCTATTCATGCGGCGTCTTGTGACGAATTCACCTAAAATGTTTTGCATTTCTTGTCTTTCATTAATTCTTTCTATGAATTCCATCGCATATTCACTATCGGTAATAGGTACGTGAAAACAGTTTATTAATGCACAAGCAATTCTAAAATCCTGGAACATGTGTGTCATTGCGCTGTGGAAATATTCTTGGCGAAACAGCTTAAAGTCACGCTTAATACGACCATTCACGACTTCAACGACCCACCGAATAAGCGTGACTTTTCTGGATTCGTTTGCCTGTGCTGTTGTAAGTTGTGTTTCTCCACTATCAACGATACGGGGCATATACACCTCATATCCAAGCGCTTCGAGAGCTGGAACGACGTCTCTGAATCCTCGGTCTAACACGAATACATCATCTGGTCTAAACTGCCAATGAAATGGATGTTCTTCATTAGTAATTATGTCTTGCATTATTGATGCATCTGATTTTTTAGCAGCATGTGGACCAGTGACCTCAATTATATAGCCATCTGAACACACAAATATAAATGGTTTCAACAGATTGGTATACTTGTGAGGACTATAGGTTTCAACTTGGAACAAAAAATTCGAGCTTTTGTAAATATATATATACGTCCCGTCACAAATAATTACGGCTTTTCTATCTGCAATGTCGCCTGTGTCAGCATTTCCAAATAGTGTGTTTGGTATTAGCAGATTCCGCTGAGCTATTTGTTCTCTAGTAATATTATCCCAACCCAAGTATGTCGGAACAAAGTCTTCGATCAGAGCCTCACGGGCGGACTTCATTAGTCGTTCTAAGCTTCTCCGGCTCATGTGGAATAACAATGATAACCTCTCATTGGGTTCTCCCGTTCTCAGTTTAACTAACATTATTCCAAGAGCAGTATTCGGCTGTTTACAA
Organism: Agrotis exclamationis; assembly: GCA_950005045.1. NCBI lineage: Eukaryota > Metazoa > Arthropoda > Insecta > Lepidoptera > Noctuidae > Agrotis > Agrotis exclamationis. The sequence goes on along the minus strand of OX465415.1, from coordinate 21,574,088 downwards.
GTGGTAGATAATGACGGAGTCTGATCAATAATTCTTATGAATTCTTCCCTATTTCTTCCCGTGAAGTAGTACAGTTCGTCTTCATCGAAATGTTCTATATTTTCAAAATCTAACCGCGACGCATCTTCAACAGCTTTTTTTAACAAGTTAATTATATCTGTTATTTGTTCCGCATTAAAGTTATGCAACACATTTGGGGCGCTCGTCATTCTTTCCCAATCATTTGAGCGCAGATGCACATCACAAATCCTTGCAAATTCTGGAATGTAGTAATTGAGTATTTGCATTAAATGAATTCTTTGTTTTTCTGGAATTCTATGTAGTGAGTGTCGGTGACATCCGAAAACCATACACGTTCGGGCGGAATTCGGTGGCCGAGAAACATTCGGTAATACAATCGATGTATTATCTGGAGCACCTAACATTGGCGCATCCTCCTGATGTGGTTCTGGAACATCTGCATGAAGTGGAGCAGCAGGGATATCTTGAGCTGGCTCATCAACCTGATGTGGAATGGCGGGGACATCTTGTGCTGGTACGTCAGCCTGAATTGGAGCAACGGGTACGTCTTGTACTGGAACTTGATGGATAGCTGCGGTGGCATCTTGAGGAGTACGCGATGTAGGTGCTCTTTGTGGAGTAGCTCCAGATGACGCCGAAGCTCTTTGGTAACAAGGACGACAAATGAACTCTGCGTTGTTAAACGCAATCTGCAATAAAAAAAAATGTAATTGAAAAAACAGTATGGCGCGGTGCACGGAGAGGCTACGCACGTGTATTAAGCTTCGCTTTGTAAGAATATGTATGCGGTTATATCCACTGCAACCCCTGGAGAGGCTATGCATGAATTGACGTCATTGATACATGCGTGGCTTGCTCGAATAAGCGGTTACGTAGCTCAACGCTATCGACTTGGGTCTACGTTTCCACTGGAGTACACGAATATGACCCACGACTATGTGACAGTTCGCTTATCGCAGCGCAGTTTTGCAGTGGCACGTGCGTAGCCTCTTCGTGCGCCGTGGCACGCTATACATAGTCGTGGGTCATATTCGTGTACTCCAGTGGAAACGTAAACCCACGTTGTCAAACTTAATACACGCAGCTAAAACGCGCCGCGTGTCCGAGCACAACAGGCCGCGGACGGCCGCGGTGGGCCCGCGCCTTAAAACACGATAAGAAGAAGAAGCTACTTTTGAACTTTACGCGAATTATAAAGTGGACGTTTAATAATAACATAATAATAGGTATGTATGTACTTACTTGGTGTGATCCAACATTATTTAAGATGAATCTTGCGGCTGTTGGGTTTTGTTCAAACAGTAGATTGGTTATAGTTAATCGTCTTCTACGTAATACGGATCGATTGCAAATCAAACAAACTGTTCCACGGCTAGGATGAAACATGATTCCAGTTCAACAAAAAACAATTCACAAAGCACATAAACAAAGTCCAAAATCCGAAGCGTGTAGTCAGTAATTATTTAGTATCATAAAGTAATAAAAGAGCGCACAATCACCACGATGTAACCCAAAGGACTGCAGCGATAACAACTCGACTAGGTACCTACCCGCACAGAGTACTTTTATTTGACTACCCGCGTCCAGCAACAGCGCGAGTGAGTGCGAGCGCAGGGGATTTTAGGATCGGCTTGGCACATTTATATAGTTAGGCTCACATAATAGTTATGTACAATAGTCATTACTTATAATAAATACAGCTGTACCTAGCAAGTAAAAATATTTTTTTAGTTTAGGTACCTATGTACACTTTTATATCTCTGGGATATTTTTTATGCCGTCATAATAAAAAATACATGTTTTTGGTAGATGATTTAAGTCACACTTAGTATATGGCTGGCGGAGCTGGGTGTATTTTGCTCACCATCCTTTAAAGAGAAGTTATAGGTACTGCTATAATTCTGAATATTTTATTATTTGAGATTTGACAGTAATACAAGATTTTTTCACATTACAGGTTTTTTTTTTCTAAAGGATTAAAGTAAATTAGGTAGCTGATGAGCCCGATTTTGTGTAGTATACATGTAGTGTTTATTGTCTGGGCGAACGTTTACGTCTTCGATTCTGCTTCCACCAATTGTCAAGCAAAAGGAGTCATAAACCAGTGCCGGTGTGTGATGGACGTTGCTCAGAGACCGGAGCAGTATTCTGTTATGTTCCATATAATGTAAATACTATCTACAATTACAAAAACAAATAAAAAAAATACTCCCCGGGTTCGATGATTGTTTGAAATTCGTCACCGTTGAGATGTTCCGTTGACAGCTGGTTTTAGTCACTGATTTTACGAAGATTTCGCGATAAAAAACACTGTATAACTACTGTTTCATGTATCTTATACCTAGATTAAACTAAATAACACTAATTTAACTTGACTATAACACTTTTTACTATTTTTTATAAATTAAATCTACAGATCGTTTACTTTAGACAGCCGGCTACCAGTGTGGCCAGCCTAAAAAGTCTCATTGTCATTCGAGGTATTGACAGCCCGCAAGTGCGAGCGGCCACGGCAAATGCTGACGTAACCCCTCAGAACTTAGTGTCTTTTCTTTCCATATACACAAAACCTAATAGTAAGAGTAACAATAATAATAGGTCTAGTTCTCAAACGACTTCTAAGAAACACTTTCCTCCGAATACTAAACCACGTAGTGAGGCCAGAGCATGTTTCAACTGCGGTGAGAAAGGTCACATTAGTCGTAACTGTTCTAAGCCAAAATCTAGTAGTCAAGCAAAATCTTCACCAGGCAGTTCGGGCACAGGTCCCGTAACTTGCTCATTTTGTAAAAAGCCTGGCCACGTGGAAGCTAAATGTTTTGCTAAAACGCGCGTAGATTCTAACAACGGCCAACGCAAAGTTAACCTTTGCTCTGAACTTTCTTCCTACTCTAACAATAATGACGTTACCATTGCTGTAATAAACAGTGTTCCGATAGATGTTCTCATAGATACTGGCGCTTTAAACGTATCCTTGATTTCTTCTGACGCGTTAAAATATGTTTCTACTCAACCGAAAGAAAAACCATGTGTCTTGAAAGGCATTAGTGATAAGGAAATAATTTCAACATCTTATGTCACGGTCACATTAGAATTTCAGAATATTTCAATTGAAGTAGATCTGGTGATTGTACCGTCTAATTGCATGAATGCGCCGATCATATTAGGAACAGATGTACTTAACCGCGAAGGTGTGACGTATATTAGGACGAAAGACCAACAATATTTAACGCATTCATCAAACATCTCTCTGAAGGCCAATTCGGTCAAAGTCGTTAGTGACTCTGACGTAAATTCACCACTGTTAGGAGACGAACGTAAGGCGTTGATGAATGTTATCAATGAGTTTTCCGAGTTTCTCATATCGGGTACGGCCGCGACCACGGTTAAGACGGGTCAGATGGAAATAAAGCTCACAAGTTCCGCTCCTGTAGTGTATAGACCGTACAAACTTTCTTATCAGGAAAAGCTTAAAGTACGCGAAATTACCAGAGATCTTCTAGCCAAAAATATTATTAGACGATCACAGTCGGAGTACGCGAGCCCTATAATATTAGTGAAGAAACGCGATGGCTCTGACAGGCTCTGTGTTGATTTTAGGGCACTGAATAGGTTAACGGTAAAGGATCGATACCCTCTTCCTTTAATCGATGATCACATCGACCGTTTAGGTAGTCATAAGTACTTTTCAAGCCTCGATATGGCTACTGGCTTCCACCAGATACCGATTAAGGAGGAGTGTATTCATCTAACGGGATTTGTCACTCCAGAGGAGCATTTTGAGTATCTCAAGATGCTCTATGGTTTGGCAAATTCTCCAATTGTCTATCAACGAATAATAAATGATACTCTGCGCAAACTAATCGATGAAGGTAATGTCTTAGTCTACGTCGACGATGTCCTATTACTGAGTAACTCTGTGCCCGATGGGATAGATTTGTTGCGCAGGGTGTTATTTACTTTGACTCAGGCAGGGTTTTCAGTGAACTTAAAGAAGTGTACCTTCCTTGCCACTGAACTCGAATATCTGGGTAGAGTAGTGAGTGCTGGCAAAGTCAAACCAAGCCCCCGTAAAGTAGAGGCACTGCTTAACACTTCTCCCCCGGAAAACGTTAGACAAGTGCGCCAATTTTTGGGCTTGGCAGGGTACTTTCGCCGGTACATTAAAGGTTACGCTGTGAGGACTGCATGTATCGCTCGACTCACTAGAAAGGGGGTTGAGTTCTCCTGGGGACCTGAGCAAGAACAGGCTCGTCGGGAAATAATTAATCACCTGATCAGTAAACCGATTCTTGCTGTCTTCAACCCACACTACCCCACCGAAGTCCATACGGACGCAAGTAGCATAGGTTATGGGGCAGTCCTCCTTCAAAGTCATCCCGATGAAAAAAAACACGTAGTAGCTTATTTTAGTCGAGTGACCCAGGGCGCTGAGAGCAGGTATCACTCCTACGAGCTCGAAACGCTAGCCGTGGTCAAGGCTCTTCAACAGTTTCGACACTATCTCGTGGGAGTAAGATTTGTACTTGTCACTGACTGTAATGCATTGAAGGCAACCCAGCAGAAAAAGGATCTTATCCCTCGTGTTGCTCGGTGGTGGATATATCTACAAGATTTTGACTTCACCATCGAGTACCGCAAGGGTATAATGATACCACATGCCGATTATCTCAGCCGAAATCCTCAAGTTTCTGTAAATCAAATATCGAAACCTCGTAACTGGGCACAGATAGCCCAAGGTGCCGACAATGAGACACGCGGTTTGTTACAGAAGCTTCAGGAGGGTGCCCTCGATCCCACAAGGTACGTGGTCCATAATGACTTGCTTTGTTATCGTTACACTCCAGTTGGGGAAGACCCAAGATTACTCTGTTTCATACCTAGGGGACACCGTTTAAGTCTCCTCCGAGTGTTCCATGACGAGCATGAGCATATAGGCGCTGACAAGACGGTGGATCTTATATTGAAACATTTCTGGTTTCCTAGTTTAAGGCAATTTGTCGTAAAGTACGTTAAGCATTGTTTAGTTTGTATATCAAAAAAACGTGTACCACGAGCTCCTTTACAAAACATCACTTCTTGGCAGAAGCCTGACATTCCGTTTCACACTATACATATGGATGCTTTAGGCCCACTGTCGGTCTCTGAAGGCTTTAAGTTTATCATTATTATAGTGGACGCATTCACGAAGTACTGTTTACTTTATCCGATTTGTCGACAAGACGCGACAGAACTCAAACGCGTAGTCACACAAGCTATATCACTATTCGGTACTCCAAAATTAGTAGTTACTGATAAGGGTCGCATGTTTGAGTCAAGAGAGTTTGCTTCTTGGATCAAAGACTTGGGATGTGATCTCCACTCGATAACACCAGAGATGCACCACGCCAATGGACAAGTTGAAAGGTACGTGCGAACTGTTCTCAATATGATTCGCATCGAGGTCAATCACAGAGGCTCACCCTGGTCAAAGGTTCTGTGGAAACTACAGCTTGTTATTAACATCACCAAGCAGAAATCCACTCGGGTTTCTCCACTGAATCTTCTTATTGGTATTGACGCGACGACACCGGTCATACGGTCACTAATTCGCGATGTCGCGATGCCAGACTCCAGCGTAAACAGAGAGTCTACTCGGGAATTGACCAGGAGTCGAGCTCAACAGCTCCTTAAGGAGAATCAGTCCAGTCAAGATGAACGCGTCAATCAAAATAGAAGCGCACCACGGCAGTTTAATGTCAATGACTTAGTCTTTGTCATCAAGTACTCACAGGTAACCGGAAAATTGGACCCTGGAATGCGGGGTCCGTACAAGGTGACCAAGGTCCTGCCAAGCGGACGCTACGAGTTAAAACTGCTTGCCGGGGGCTATGGGAAGAAAACGCAGGCTGCCGCACAGTTCATGGTCCCTTGGCAAGGCGAATGGTGTCCAGAAACATGCGCTGCATTTTTCGAAAGTGAGTACATTTCATTTCAGTTACAGCTTCATATACGACGTTGCTTTCTTTCCAATTAGCCATAAGTTAGTTAGCCAAATCGATAGACGGTTGGGATTAGGCAGCGTCGTGTGTGGGGTATTGGATGAAATGAATGTGTGCGGGTGCGTGTCACCATATTGTTGGGTGTTGACCACCACGTTGTTTCCCTTTCTGCACAGGATGCATAGTGGGAATACCCGTGTCTGCACAGGATGCATAGTCGGGTGGGTGTTAGTCACCATGTTGTTACCCTTTCTGCACAGGATGCATAGTGGGAATACCCGTGTCTGCACAGGATGCATAGTCGGGTGGGTGTTAGTCACCATGTTGTTACCCTTTCTGCACAAGATGCATAGTGGGTATGGTCCGTGTCTGCACAGGATGCATAGTCGGACGGCGCACGTGATGCGTCATGTTACAGGTGCGCTGAGCAGTCGCAGTGTTACGGCGACAACAGCAACAGCCAATGGTCACAAATGATTGGATGGCGCACTAACCTACTAAGGAAAAGTGCAGACAGGAACTAAGGCCTATTTTGTTTACTTTGCTTGACAAGTTTGCAACACAAGTTGATGGTTATGTTAAATTGAGCATGAGAGAATGGATTATAAAATGAGACGACGTATGAATTAAATGAAAGGTTTATTGCAGATAGAATGACTGGAAGCATGACGCGCTTTGTTTGAAACAACACATGTGTTTCAACATAATTTCTCGTTTCAGATGACCCTGAAAATAACGACTCTGAGACAGAATTCTCCACGAGCCCAATGGATCCTGGCCCTGGAGCATCCATGCCCCTTCTTGATGCGGATGCTGATGCTGAGTGTTCGTCAGGAACCGCCGAGCCTCCCAACGTCGAGGACGACTCCAGTCAGGAGAGGCCGTGTTAGCACTTCCCCTACCGCGTACCTCACTAGAAGCCGCAAGTGTATAAAAACAGGCGCGCAACCAGCGGACGCCCCAATAGGCAATCCACTCGCCGCCTGACCGCCGCCGAGTACGGACGTCTCCTCGTGTGCGCTCCGTGCCTCTGCCGCTCCCCGCTGCGATTTCGTCGTGCTCGCACGACGCCTCAGTAGTCTCCGACTACTACAACAACTGTCCTTTTCAGGACAATCGTCGTCACACTAATTTTGCCCCTTCAGGGAAAATCCACAGTTTCGTGGTTCTTGGTGGAAACCTCACGGTGTCAACGAAGCCAAGAGGGTGGTGCCCCAATCCATCCCGCCAAACCCCTTCAGGGTGTGGTTAATTTATTGGAGTCGGGAGCTAGGACCTCGGCCTTGGGGGGTCTCCTAGTCGAACCTAGTCTCCGGTTTCGTTCACAGCAACACACCTGGTGTCGGTTGGGTGTGGCTACCCCTTCGCACCAGACCCAAATAGGGCCCTGTTGCACATTAAGATTGGCAACAGGTTTACAAGCTTAGGGCTCACCATAGGTACTCACCTCCCTGCCATACACAATCCCTCGGCAGGGGAGGCTACTCATCCCCGGGCACACCCACCCGGGGAGCTAGACTGTTAGAGTTAGGCGTTTCCCCCCCTGAGAGCTTCACTCTCATGTTCTCTCTCCTTCACTAACTCACATCGTCACCATCATGGAGAATCTCCTTTGGGGGTTGATCCAAAAGATGGTAAACGATGAGAGGTTCGGAGGAGACTATTATGAGGACTACATTGCTTTGAAGCAGATGCTGAAAAGCAATGAAAGACCCCAATCGCCCCCACTCACCAAGGGCACTCCGCCCAAACAGGCTCCTTTGTCTGTAAAGACAAAGGAATCCGCCGACCGCGTCCACTCCCCAAGCCAAGTCCCCAGTCCCTCTATTTCACAGACCGCTGTTCCTCAAACAGCGGGTTCCTCTCAGGTGCACTCTGCACCTGTCGCCATGGATACAACTGAGCCCCCATCAGAAGAGGAGCACTCATGTGACTCAGCCAGCTCTTCTGATGAGGAGTTCACAGTTGTGCTGGGGAAGCGTAAGGGGAAACATGTCCAAGCCGGTAAGGCTAAAAAACCCCTTGCGGCCCAGCCCACCCCCTCCCCCCCAAGGTCTCGCGCTGGCTCCCCCACCCCTCCTCCAGCCACCGCAAGCCGCCCCTCCAGCCCTAAGGCTACCCAACCCAAAGTTTCCAGGAAACTTAAACCCCCCCCGGTCTACATCCATGACCCGTCCAAATGGACGGATGTCTCAAAGATGTGTGTAGTTAATAAAATTAACTACACAACGGCCACGAGTACCAACACGGGCATCAGAGTCCAGACCCCCACGTCCTCTGACTTCAGAGCCCTTGTTAGGATCCTTCGCAGCAAGGATATTTACCATCACTCCTTCTCTCTCCCTGAGGAGAAGCCCACCCGTGTGGTGATTAGGCGCATCCCCAAGGAGATTCCCTCCCAGGACGTCCTAGACGACCTGACCGCCCAAAATGTCCCCGTCTCCGCCGTCCACCGTATCCCCAAGGCTAGGGGCGGTGACGTTTATGATATGGTGTTGGTGGTCTGTGACCCTGTCGATACAGGCCGCCACCCCATCTTCAACGTCAAGACAGTGTGCTCCCTGTCGGGCATCTCTATTGAGAAGCCCCACAAAGCGAACACCGTAGGACAGTGTCACAACTGTCAGAAATACGGGCACAGTCAAGCCCACTGTTTCGCACCGCCCAGGTGCGTAAAGTGCCTAGGGGACCACAGTACGACCAACTGTCCCCGTCCCAAAGATAGGGCCCTCTGCCCTGAACCCCCGAGCTGCGTTTTATGCGGCGAAGTAGGACACCCCGCCAACTACCGCGGTTGTCCTAAAGCCCCCAAATCCGCTTCCCCCAAGCTGGCGAAGCGCGCTGCTGCCCGTCAGCAGAGGGAATCCCCATCTGTGAAGATTCCCTCTTCACAGATGCCCGATAGGCTTGGTCCCCAGCGTCCCTCTCCATGGAACATGCTGAACCACCAAAAGGCTTTCCCAGCCCTTGGCCCAGCATCTTCCAAGCCCATTCCCGGGCTTCTTGATGTCCCCATCCCCAAACCCGTGGCTCCCGTGACCGCTCCTGCACCCGTTAGCAGGACCGCTCCTGCAGCCCCGGTTATGGCATCCCCCCCAGTAGTTCCCGGCCCCGTGGCCGACGTTGACGCGGATGACTTGAATGTCATCATTAACGCGTTCAAATCTGTCCAAAACTATGAAAACATTTTGAAGTCATCGGCACGGCAATTAGCCGCCCAACTTAGGGCTTCCAATGGAAGTCCCGATGAGTTCAAGGTAATTTTCAACTCTCACCCCCAGGTGGGTGACGCTCTTAAAGCACTCCACCTCGTCTAGTCCAATGGCTACTAGAGCTAAAAATACTCTCAAACCGCGGTCCCTCAAGTTAGGGTTTTTTAACGCTAACGGTATCCAGGGTCAGCGTGACGAGATCGCTACCTTCCTCCGCGACTACCAACTAGATATTCTCCTCATCCAGGAGACCTTTCTTAAGCCCCACAACCGCGACCCGAGAATTGCCAACTACCAGTTAGTTCGCAACGATCGGACTCGCTGCCACAAGGGTGGCACCCTCATTTATTTTAAAAGGACCTTGCACTGCATCCCGCTAATTCCCCCTCCGCTCGAGTCACTCCTTGAGGTCTCAATCTGTCGGCTAGGCATGACCGGCCACCAGCCCATCACCATAGTTTCGGCCTACTTTCCTCCTACTAGTAGTACGGAGGACCTTTCCCCTCTTGTTAACGATCTCACCTCCATTTTCGGCTTGAGCGACTCCGTTATCTTAGCGGGCGACCTCAACGCCAAACACCCAGCTTGGAACAGCACTACTACCACTCCCAGAGGGAGAGTAGTGTTCAACCTAAGCTCCTCCCTTAACTTTGACCCCATCGCTCCTTACGAGCATACCCACTACCCCCACGCTCCCAACCACCGTCCCGATGTGCTCGATATAGCGCTGCTCAAGAATGTCAACCTCAGGTTGCATTCAATTGAGACGCTACATGAGCTCAACTCGGATCACCGCCCAGTGCTCTTGCACCTAGCCCCACGCTCGGGTCCTTCTGACCCTAGCCAACCTCCCCCAACCAAAGTGTTGACTGACTGGAAGAAAGTAAGCGAATTGCTGAAATCAACCTCGTCACCTCACTTGGACTCCATCCCTGACCACATTGACTCTGTCGCTGACACGACGGCCGCAATCAACTCGTTTACAGAACACGTGCAATCCGTATTGACGGATTGCTCACGGGAAGTCCCTGACACGAGCGATCGTAAATGGAAACTCCCCGCTGACGTACGTGAACTGTTAACCGAGAAGAACGCGGCCGTCCGTGCCTATAGCAACTTTCCATGCGATTCGAACAAGGCTCACATGCGTAACTTACAGCGTGCTGTAAGGAAACGTATCGGTGAGGTTCGTTCGAATCGTTGGAATGACATGCTCAGCGAACTCGAGCCCAATCATCAGGCATTCTGGCAGTTGCAACGAAAGTTGCGTGCCACTGAGGAGGCCACCATGCCCCCCCTCATCCGTCCCGATAAGAGCGTCGCTTTCGACGACCTCGAGAAAGCCGAATGCCTGGCCGACAGCTTGGAAGCTCAGTGCACTCCCAGCACCCAACCGGTAGACAGCAGTCACCTCCTCAAGGTAGACTCTGAAGTAGAACGTAGGTTATCCCTCCCCCCCGTAGAAGACCCTGATGATCCTCTGCCTCCGGTCACTCCGGACGAAGTGCACGACATCATTAAAGGGCTCCGTCCCCGGAAAGCTCCGGGGTCGGACGGTATCAATAATAGGGTATTTAAACTCCTCCCCGCCCAGCTCATTATGTTAATGACCGCCATCTTCAATGGCGCTCTGAGCAACAACATCTTTCCCCAGGCATGGAAAGAGGCCACTGTTATCGGTATCCCTAAGCCAGGCAAGCCCAAGTCTGAGCCCACGAGTTACCGTCCTATCAGTCTCCTGAACGTTCTCGGCAAAATCTACGAGAGACTTATTTATAAGCGACTCAAAGATTACGTCGAAGCTAAGAGCCTCCTCCCCAACGAGCAATTCGGTTTTAGAACCGGTCACTCGTGCGTCCATCAGGCTCACCGCATTGTAGAGCACATAAGCGCTGGTTTCCAACGCGGCTCAATGACTGGTGCCCTGTTCTTCGATATAGCGAAAGCCTTCGACAAAGTCTGGCACAATGGCTTATTGTATAAGCTCTACCAAATGGGTGTGCCAGACCGTCTCGTGCTCATCTTACGAGACTTTCTGTCGAATCGCACCTTCCGCTATCGCGTAGGGAACGCCCTCTCCTCCCCTCACCGTATCCTAGCCGGAGTCCCGCAAGGCTCAGGTATCTCACCCCTCGCGTTCTCGCTATATACTAGCGACATCCCCAAGAGCAAGAAGGTTCAATTAGCCCTCTTTGCTGACGACACTGCCCTGTATTATACTGGGCAGAGTCAAACCGCCATAGCTCGAACTCTACAGACCTCAGCCAACGCCCTAGGCGCTTGGTTCAGGAAATGGAGAATCGAGGTTAATCCGGAGAAAAGTCAGGCGGTGCTTTTCTCCAAATCGCGTAAAAAACTCCTCTCTCTCCCCAGTCCGATCACTATGTACGGCAAGCCTATTCCCTGGAAGAAGCAAGCCAAGTACTTAGGTGTGACTCTCGACAGTCACCTTTCCTTCCGCGCGCATATCAAAGCAGCTCGAGATCGAGCTGCCTTTGCTATGGGTAGGCTGCACTTCATGCTTTTAGCAAGAAGCTCACTTTCGTTAAAGTGCAAAATGCGCCTTTACACCGCGGTTATCCGTCCCATTATGACATACGCGTGTGTCATCTTCGCGCACTCCAACCCCCGCTACCTCTATAGGATGCAGGTCCTCCAAAACCGTTTTCTCAGGAAAGTCACGGGAGCCCCGTACTATGTCCGTAATGATAGCCTCCATTCGGACCTTAAAATCCCCACCGTGCAGCAGTTCATGAAGCGCCTTTCCAAGCGCTTCTTCGACTCTGCCACTAGGCACCCCAACCCGCTAATCGCATCGGCCGCACGATACGATCCATCGCGTATCAGTTCCGTCCGCCGCCCGAGGCATACCCTTCTCACCCCCGATGACCCCATCACTCTCCTCCAGGAGAGCCGTAGGGAAACCAGCACAGTTCGCAGAGTACACACACACAGACCGACCTCGTCATTCCGTCCTCGCCGCCGAGGACGCCCGCCGCGACATCCAAGTCAATGCCCCCCCCGACCCTTGCATGAGCCAGCCCGCGTCGCTGAGCCTGTAGTTTTAAATCAGCCCCAAAATAATATCATTCAGATCCAGCCTGTCCCTTGCGCTGCCCTCCCCAGTGACGCCCTAAGCCGAGGTTCGTACCCCACAGGGGGTGCCCTTAGCGAGTAGTCACTTAGTTTGTAGTTTTAGTTTTAAGCTCTGGCTGGAGGCCCTAGAGTCATCTATGGCATCCCCAGAAAAGACCGGTTAAGCAGCACACAATCTCTTCTAGATTGACCTGCGAGATGCCATTCAAAAAAAAAAAAAAAAAAAACAGCGGACGCCCCTTTTCGCTCGCCAGCCTTCGTGGAGTCAGCATCATACATTGCGTTTGTTTGTGAACACGTGAGCCGTTTCTGTGTTAATGTTTTCTTTAAATGGTTGATTTTGTCATAAGTTTGGTTCGTTAATTTGTTTTGATTTAATTATTTTGTGAAAAGTGTTAATAAATGTTAGGTTGTTTTAAATTGTCTTTTTTTTAATTCTTATTTAGTCTTAATGCTAAAAGTATTTAATTTTTTTTTTTATATTGTGTCTTAATTTTAAAGGGTTATTTTATTCCTCTTTGGGTTACTTATAATTATGTTTTTATTTTGTATTAGATTCAATATTTAATTTTAATTCTTCAAATTCTGTAAAACCTCATTCTTCTTTTTCTCGATTCCGCTTAATCATTTGGGATAAAGCTCCATCTTAAGGGGGGAGATGTTATATTCATAATTTGTCCGCGATTAATTGCTGACAAAACATAATTTTCTATTTAACCATTTACGTCCATGCGGATAGCTCAGTAGCAAATTAGCAACCAATCCGCGTTCCCGCGTCATAAATTTTATTCCAATACAAAAGAAAAGTGAGGTTCCAAACGTGATTGTTAATAAGTTTTTTCAATAAACTCTGTGAAAAGAACTTGGTGCAGTTTTTCTAAAAGACAATCAGCGGTGTAAGTGTGTTTTGGGTAGGGAACGTGGCGGAAAATTATTTTGACAGCTAATCAAACATCCGAGGTATCGTTGTATCGGACTGCGCGCGGGCTAGGCGAATATGAAATAAAACTTGGTATGAGACTATCGGCAATATTTAAAAAAAAATGTCAAAGATCAATTTTCTAAGTTGAAAAATAGGGTTCTACAACCCGTTCACCGGGACTCGGGCAAAGAAACGCGGACCTGATCACGGGAATGGAAAGAGGTAGGTACAGCGACTACTAGAAATGTTTAAACGACTAGCTAACTATTGAAACTAACGAAATATCAAACGATGTAAGTGTGAAATTTTGGGTAGGGAACGTGGCAGAAAATTCTTTTGAGAGCTAATCGAGTCTTTTGAGAGCTGTCTGCGGTTGCGAGCGCGAGCGAGCGAACGTATTGAGAATGACGCATCCGAACGCGATGACATCTTGTAAAGTGAAGTGCAGTAATTGTAACATAGTTATCATCATCATCATCATCAATCATGCTGCCCTACTAACCCTAAATTGTAAATTACCTAAACAAGGCACTCGCAAAATGTCACAACTGAATATAAATAAACTTGAAGAAGATTTACGCGTCATCGATTTTGATCCAGTCTATAATTCCGCTGACCCGCAGTTTGTCATGTTGTATGTTATTGAAAACTTACGAAATGCAACTCAGAAAAACACTGTCCTATCCCACTTGAGTAACAAAAACTACAATATAAAACCATGGATAACACCTGGTCTTATTCGCTGTATGAAATATTTTTTTTTTTTTTTTTTTTTCGTGGTAAAATCATCAAATGAGTCCTCCCACCCCGGGCAGGGCGGGAGGGACTGTCAGACTTGTACTGACTAAAATCCACGGTGTCCTTCAATAGCCCTTTGTGTTCCGGGGTCACGGTAATGAGATAAGTCCCGCGACCCCGGCAGGCTTTGGCCCTCTTGGGCGGGGCCCCGTCATCGTGCTGACGCTCTTTGAGGCGCGCGTGGAACACAACGCGCCGTCGACCCGGGCATGGTCCATGGTCGGGCGGCGAGTTGCCCTTTACTCGCCGCCCGCATGCCCGCGCCTACGGTGGCCGGAGATCGTCTTGCGACGTCCGACGCCGTGGGCGCCAACCACCGCGGGTGGGGCGGAGGGAGGACTCTGTCCTCTCTCTCTCGTGGCGCGCCTCCTCCTTCGCGAGCATTACTGCTTCGCAGAAGGAGGCGACCGCTTCCCACTCCGTCTCGCCCCGCAGCATGGCCGCAACCAATGCTGGGCGCGAGAGGTCTCCGCCTATCGCCGCCGTGAGGACACGTCGGTGCTCTGCCCAAGCGGGGCAGTCTTGCACCGTATGCTCTACTGTGTCCTCCGGGCGATCTTCGCAGTGGTGACACCCAGGCGTTTCCTCCTTTTTCCTTAGACACAGGTACCTCCCGAAACATCCGTGTCCGGTGAGGACCTGCGTCATGCGGAAGGTCAGGACGCCGTGACTCCTATCCAGCCACTCCTCAAAGAGGGGTCTTACCGCCGCGATTGCGGCGTGCCCGGCCGTCGGTAGCGACAGTCGTCCCCTCCATACTGCTCTGAGATCGCGCCGGAGCTCTTCCCGCAGCGCCTCGACTTCTCGAGGCAGCGGCGATACAGCCCGGCGCTGCGCCTCCACGCGCCACTCATAGACGCGCTGGTTCGCTGTATGAAACATAGGGATAAACTGCATATGAAGGCTAAATCTTATCCAGATAATAAAGTATTGCAACTTTCGTACAAACGATATAGAAATTACTGTAACGATCTCCTTAAAAAAATTAAAAGCAACTACGACAAAGTGGCATTGGAAAAGGCTGGAACAAATAGCAAAAAGATCTGGAAATATATTAAAGACGTAACGTATAGTACGAAACAGTATGAGTCATCTTCAGGTTTATTACAAGCACACTCGTCTCCGCTGGAATCCGCTAACATAGCAAATAATTTCTTTGTTAATATTGCAAAGCGTCTGGCAGAAAAAAATCAGAATCAATCTCAAAACATAACAAGTACACCATCAACATGTAACACGGCTTTAACATCCTTCGCACTGTTAGATACTGATGAGACTGAGGTAGAAAGTATAATCATGACCTTGAAAGAAGATTGTGCCGTTGGCTGGGATAACATCTCAAATAAAATTATAAAAAAATTCAAGGACATTTTGGTACCACCTCTAACCTATATTTTCCGCATTTGTTTGTCTTTGGGTCATTTTCCAGAGTGTCTCAAAAAATCTGTAATTATACCTATCTATAAATCGGGAGGCAAAGATCAAGTGACCAACTATAGGCCTATTTCTTTGCTGCCTTCCATGTCAAAAATATTAGAAAAAATTATAAATAAAATATTGTTGAAATATTTGGAAGATAAATCAATTCTGTCTAAACGGCAGTTTGGATTTAGGCCTAGAGTTTCAACTGCTGATGCGGTACATCATCTAACTGACTATCTTGCGCAAGAACTTGACAGGTGTAACCATACAGTAGGGATTTTCCTGGACCTAGCCAAAGCTTTTGACACAGTTTCCATTCCGATGCTGCTGCGCAAGCTTGAGATCATGGGTGTAAGAGGCACCCAGTTAAAAATTATCCAAAGTTATTTAGAAAATCGTTCCCAGTGCGTAAAGATAGGCAATGTTGTCAGCGCTTTTCAAAATAATACATTATATGGTGTTCCCCAAGGAAGTATATTGGGGCCCACTCTATTTTTGATCTACATAAATGATCTTTGCGATTTAAAACTAGAGCACGGCACTATCATAACTTAAGCTGATGACACTGCTCTGCTTTTTTCGGCTGACTCAGAAAACGAAGTCTACAATTTTGCGCAACGCGGATTCAATATTGTAAATAAATGGCTTCTAAATAACTCACTAACTCTAAATGCAGACAAGACAAACTTCATTAAGTTTTCGATGCGCAAGCAAATATCCAATATCCCCTCAACATTGCATGCTCATTGTTGCCAAGTGCCTACAGAAAATCAATGTTATTGTCCCAATATTAAAAAGACTGACAAAATAAAATACCTAGGTATTATAATAGATGAAACCCTTTCCTTTAGATACCACATGGAAGCATTAAATAATAGAATTCGTAAGTTGATATTCGTATTCAAAAAACTACGAATTACTGCAGATGCAAAAATAATTAAGCAAGTATATTTTGCTCTTTGTCAGTCAATTTTGACTTATTGTATTACTGCATGGGGTGGAGCGAGTAAAACACTGTTATTACCCATTGAACGAGCCCAAAGAGCTATTCTCAAGGTGGCCACTTGTCGGCCTTTTCTGTTCCCAACTAACCTCCTGTATAAATCCTGTGAAGTACTAACAGTTCGACAGTTATTTATTATGAGCACTGTACTAAAACAACACGCAGCTCTTCCTTATAGCACTGAATTTACTAACAAGAGACGGAAAGATACAGTTTGTCCTCAAAAAAGTACAAAGCATGCTTTCACAGCCAAATTTTATATGTACCTTGGACCCCTACTTTATAATAGGCTAAATGAAAAAGTAAAAATCTACTCCTTAAACCTCAGTAACTGCAAGAAAATCCTTAAGGAAGCTTTACAATCAATGTCCTATGAAGATACAGAGAAGTTATTACTTGTTCTTAAGTAAAGACTGTTCAAATTATTGTAATTTATTATATTTATAATTAGTTAGCTAAGCTAAGCACCATACCAATGGCGGCTCCGCCTCGGACGGAGTCTGACAGTGAGGACGAAGCTGACGCAAACGCGGACCACAGCGACGACGACGACAACGAAGTTCCAGAGGTGACCGAGGTAGACATGAGAGTGGCGGTACAACGGCTCAAGGCCAAAAATACCGCCCCAGGACCCGACGGCCTGCCAGGGAAAGCCTGGGTCCTGGCCAATGGGACTCTCGGTCCTCGACTGGGGGGGCTCTGTTATGTTGGGGTTCCTAATAGGTGATATTCAAGGAAACGACCACATCGGTTACGTACTATTTAATGAGTGCAGTGGTAATAATCTAAAATAATGCATATGAGGTATAGTGCAAACTCAGCATACTTATGATTATAAAGAAGCGTACTTACTTACTAAACTTAAGGAGCATACATATTATTCCTACACTTCACCTCCCTACACAACATAGAAATAGGACATAGAAAAAAAAAGAATGGTACATACTTTTTTTTACATAATTATTACTAGATGTATATCTTTTAAAAAATTAATAGATTTTAAAAAATCTAAAAACCCACGTTTTTAAATGTCCTAAAAATAAGAAAATAAACCTACGGGGCTGAGAGAGGGGCCACTCAAAACGTGGGGGCGTATATTATTTAAGGGATTATTTATGGGACATATTTACATGACGAGTTATGATGTGTGATCGTGGGTGTAAGTTGCAAATATCGCCCCCACGTTTTGAGTGGCCCCTCTCTCAGCCCCGTAGGTTTATTTTCTTATTTTTAGGACATTTAAAAACGTGGGTTTTTTGATTTTTTAAAATCTATTAATTATTTTATTATTTTTATCTTTGTTCATCGGGTTTGAAGCTGCCCTGAAAATTTCGGCCTGCTAGCTTATCGGGAAGTGCCTCAAAACCTGTCCGCTATCTTGGACGTCCGCCATATTCGATTTAAGTCACATGATTATTTTTTTCATATTCCTGACAGTAAACCCTTTCATTTGATACCCATATCAGGGGGGTGGATTTCAAACAGCCAGTCTGCCATCTTGGACGTCCGCCATATTGGATTTAAGTCACGTGACTATTTTTTTGTACTCCTGAAAGCAAACCCTTTCATTTGATATCCACATCATAGGGGTGCATTTCAAATAGCCTGTCAGCCATCTTGGACGTCCGCCATATTGGATTTAAGTCACGTGACTATTTTTTTCGTATTCCTGACAGCAAACCCTTTCATTTGATACCCATATCAGGGGGGTGGGTTTCAAACAGTCAGTCCGCCATCTTGGGGAGGCCGCCATATTGGATTTGTTATGACGTTTCTTAGCTAGTCATATATTGTCATCAGAACTCAGAGCGTGTGCAAAATTTCAGCTTGCTAGCTTATCGGGAAGTGCCTCAAAATTGAGTTGCAAAAGTCCAACCGGAACGACAAACAAACAAATATACAAACAAACAAACAACAAGAATTGTGAGTGTATAAAAACGTGGGAATAATAGTGTTTAACAGACATAAAGTTATTTGTTACAATAAAATGGTACATAAATCTATTCTTATCATTATACATTGCAATGTTATCTAAAATTAAATCTTAAATTTAAATCTATTGACAAAAAGGCCTAGTCCTATTCTTATGTACTAATTCTATTTTATTATTTTTAATTATTTTTACGTTACAACCTAAATCTTCTATAACTGTATAGGGACCTTTAAATATTGGATCTAATTTACTACGTGCTTCATTTTTTACTAAAACCAAAAATCATCTTTCTCATATTTTGCAGAATTGACAGACTTATCATATATTTCTTTCCGTTTATGTTTATTAATCAACAAATTTTTCTTTGCATCTTCATGAGCTAATTGTAACCTGTATTTTAACTGTAATGGATAATTATCTATATTATACAATGGTTCTACGGTATTGCTTATGCTATCAGGTATTTTACAAAGTTTTCCAAAAACTAGTTCATATTGTGTGTAATTTGTTTCTGTATGGACTGTGTTGTTAAAACTGAAGCACCAAAATGGTAACCAATAGCTCCATGTATCCGTATGATTGTCACACTGGATCCTTAAAAATGCACCCAAAGTTTTGTGAGCATTTTCAAGAGCTCCTATTGACTGATGGTGATAGGCTGTAGAAGATAATTTTTCAATATTAAGTATTTTACAAACCTGTTCCATGGTTGCAGAAATAAATTCTGTTCCACGATCCGTAGCTATTGTCGCCGGAATACCAAATCTTAATATAAACTGTCTAACAAATGCATCTGCAATGGACACTGTTTCTTTGTTTTGCAAAGGAATAGCTTGTACAAATTTTGTTAACTCGCATTGCATAGTCAATTTATAACAATTACCATTTTCGTCTCTATCTAAGGGTCCCACTACATCTAAGTATATCTTTTCAAAAGCCGAGGAAGCTGTTGTAGTAATTTCCATCGGTTCTTTAATGTTACGAAAATATTTATGTTTTTGACATTTCGTACACTTTTTAACAAATTCCTGGACATCCTTGTCGATACTTGGCCAATAGTATCGACTTTTGATTGTATTTATCATTCTGCGCACTCCAGCATGACCACTGGATGGCAGTAAATGAAAGTCATTCATAATAAGTGTCTTTTCGTTGTCGTCATCTATTCTTTTTACGCCTCGTAATATGCATATTCGCGGTCCGGACCAATTAGTAAGTGTTGTTATTTCATCACAAACACTTTTGATAAATTTTATATTATCGTTATTTTTAATTATACACACTTCATTGATACGTATCTTTTCACGAAAATAGCTTAATTTCTGCACAAATTCGGCTCGCGAGAAATGCGCCTTGAAATCAAGATTAATGTATAATGTCTTTTTACCCTCTATAAATGTAAAACATTCGAATTCTTCCGTTATCATATCATTATTTCTAAATCGTTTTAATTTATTGCCTTCAATCAAACACATCTCTACCGAATCACACGATTTTCTTAATATATCCACAACTCTTGGTTGATCAGTCCAATTGTTAGTAGATTTATTAAGATCCTTCTTTTCATCGTCATTCTTACTCTTACTCAACTCATTCAGCTTTTTCTTTTGTGCTCTGGTCATAACAGCCATTACTTGTTCATTCATACTTTTAAGTTCATCAGAAGTTATACAAACTCTCGATAAAGCATCTGCCACAACATTGTCTCTTCCTTTCACATAAACTATTTTAAATTTATATTCTTCTAAGGTTAATCGGAATTTAAGTAATCTACTTGATGGATCTTTCATACCAAAAAGATATATTAAAGGTTTGTGATCTGTCATTATGGTGAATTTATTTCCATACAAGTATGGTCTGAAATACTTAACGGACCACACTATTGCCAATAGTTCTTTTTGAATAGTTGGATAGTTTCTTTCTGCTTTATTCAAGGGTCTGCTGGCATATGCAACAGGTCTAAGATCTTTATTACATAATACAGAACCAATAGCAGTACCCGAAGCGTCTGTTTGTAAAATAAATTCATGATTTTCGGAAAAATCGGGATACTGTAAAATCGGTGACGATATTAAAGCATTTCTTAAAAATTCAAATGCGTGTTGACATTCATCAGACCAAATAAATGGTTCATTTTTCCTACTTAACTTATTCAAAGGTATTGCTATATCCGAAAAATTTCTTATAAATTTACGATAATAGTTGCAGAATGCTACAAACCGTTTTACTTCATCTGCATTTTTGGGAGTAGGATAATTTCGTAATACTTTTGTTTTTTCTGGATCTGGTAAAACACCGTTATCTGTGACCAAATGTCCTAAATAAAGAATTTCTTTCTTTAAAAATTCACATTTCTGAGGGTTCAGTTTTAAATTTACTTTTCTCAATCTCTCCATGACACTTATTAAATTTTTGTTATGGCTAGATAGATTCCTTCCAAATACAATGAGATCGTCCTGATATACTAGACATTTATCGTAAGTTAAACCAGACATCGCTACAGACATCATACGACTAAAGGCATTGGGACTGATCTTTAAACCCATTGGTAAACGTTTCATGCAGTATTGACCAGTATTTTTAGTGAAAGCTGTTAATTTACGACTACTAGGCTCTAAACTTACCTGATAGTAACCTTGATGAAGATCAAGATGAGTAAAATAAATGGCTCCAGTAAGCGTATCTAAAATTTCATTAATATTTGGTAGAGGAAATTTGTCGTCACAAATAACCTCGTTCAATTTTCTGTAATCTACAACTAAACGCCATTTTTTCTCATTATCCTTACTACTTTTCTTAGGCACTAATAAAATTGGACTGGACCATTCACTATTTGACTCTTCGATTATATCATTTTCTAACATATTATCAACTTGCTTAGTTATTTCTGGTTTTAGTGCCTGTGGTAACTGTTAGGGACCTTACTGAGGACCTTATGAAGTGAAACCAGTGGACTGTAAAACTGATTATATATTGGCAATTAACAAGACAATCCCGGACAAACAATACAAGGGAATGCGTGTGAGCTCGGTGCCGGTCGTATGTGGAGTGCCCCGGTGGGCCGTTGACCCTTGATATATGCGCTCGCGCAGCCATCGCTCGCGTCACCCGATGATTGGCGACAACGCCCGAACATGCTCCCCGGCTTGAAGTATTCACTTCAAAGGAAGAGGGCAGACGTTGTTGTAGGCGCGCAGCAGCGTCCCCTTCTTCGTCTTCAGCTCGACCACCCGTGAGGCTCCGTCGCTCCCTGGAACCACCTTCGTGGCTCGCCCCAGTGGCCACACCAGTGGTCCTTGACGAGGTTTTTGCTGGAGCAGAGAATATTCTATATGAAACTGCTTCCAAAGGTGTTGGGTAAATATGCTTCATTCTGTGGTAGCGCTCCAGCCGTCTGATATTGATGTCAGTCACCTGTGGATGCGGAACAGATTTCAGTGGTCGTCCAATTTAAAAATGTGAAGGAGTAAGGGCAGTGAGGTTTGAAGGATCAGAGGAGAGAGGGGTAAGAGGACGAGAATTCAAGACCGCCTCTATCTGATTTAAACAAGTGGCCATCTCCTCGTAGGTAAAATGCGTTAAGCCTAAAAGCTTTTTTAAATGATTTTTAGTAAAACGCACGGCAGCTTCAGCGATACCGTTGAAGTGGGGAGAGTAGGAACGCGCAAAAGAAAATTCAATGCCTTCTTGAGCAACTTCAAAAATTGTGTTAGAATCTTGTAAGAATTTTCTTAACTCATTACATGTACCGACGAAAGTGCCATTATCTGACAAGATGATATGAGGCTTGCCACGACGAACAACGAAACGTTTAAGAGCAGCCATGTATCCTTCCTTGGTCAGATCTGTAACGAGCTCTATGTGAACAGCTTTAACTGCAAGGCAAACAAAAATGCACAGGTATGACTTTATACTCCTACACCCCCGCCTTTTGCGGTCAGCTAACAGTACTGGCCCGGCATAGTTAAAACTGCAATTAAAAAAAAACGGGAATCCCAAATGTGTCCTAGAAGAGGGCGATTGACCCATTATGGATTGCACAATTTGGAACTTTCGAACTCTAAAAACTTGTACATATTTAAAACATTTTTTTTTTAACAATAACATCTCTGCAAATGATCAATATTAAAATAATTATGTATGAATTATAATTTAGTGTATGATAATTTAGTGAATGATTGATTATTTCAAATTAAAATGTTACATAATTGATGGTGACACGTATGATCATTGAAGTGTGATTATACTACTTCAGGTAGATCCTGTTTCACGTTACCATGAGGCATTTTAAGGCCAATAAATCATCTTTTAATGAAATTGAGGACCTGACCTCCACAAGGAACACTCGCTGATAAGGTCAGCCTTCAGCCCGCGAGAAACAAGATCTGCCGGATTAACCATAGACGGCACGCAGCTCCATGTATGCCCAGCAGTGTTTTGTTGTATTTCATCGATGCGATTTCGTACAAGGTTTTAATGAATTTGGTGCCATTGAAAGCCAACTTAACACTGTTGTCGAATCGCTGAAAACAGCATCTGCTAATGGCTTGGTCAAGGAATATAGGACACTAGTACACAGTCTTGTTCCCAACAAGGTCCCACATACTCGAACCTCGGGATAGTCGATGACATGATTGGTGCCATACGATTTTAGAGACTAGCTGTACAGTGTTAGTAACATTCTTTGTTTATGAAACTAACATAAAATAGAAGCAAGTGCCATTAGATTTTTAAAATGCATGTGCGTGCGCACACGTAAAGTTCATTTAATATTTTATCATTACTACATAATTAGATTCCAACAAGATATCATTACATTATTAATACACTAAAGATTATTGTTATTATTATAAATTATTTTGTAAATCTATGATTGAGACGTTACTACAAATATATGACTGTGATCTGGTTGATGAATGTAATGGAAGAGCCACAGGGCCTGATACAATCCACCCAAACTTAGTCTCATGTAATTTAGGTTGGTTTTTGCCTAGGTTAATAGATGCGGTACCTAAGACATTCCAAAATACTTCAGCGCCAACAAGAATGTCAATTTCTGACGGTGCATTAAACGAAGGATCAGCCAGTTTCAAATTCGATGGTATGGGAACCTTGCCTTTATCAATCACAGCAGACGGCAGTGTATTGGTAATTCTAGGCAATACATTACAATTTATTTTTGTTTTATAGCTGCCGCTCCGAGATTCGATGGTTAAGTTGCAAGACTGTGTACTAGATGTAATTTGACCGTTAATACCTGTGACCATGGAACTCGTGCTACGTCGAGGTAATCCCAGCTTATCGCAAAGTGACTGCGTAATAAAGTTGGCTGTGCTACCATTATCCAGCAGAAGCCTGGCGTCGACCTTGTTACCTCGGTTGTCCACCACACGCACCAACGCTGTGGAAAGCAAAACATGGGAAGTAGTATGCTGTGAAATAGTGTCGCTAGATAAGACAACATTTTCTGAAGCGGCAGTAAATGAAGAGCCACCTTCAGAAATGTCAGTATGTAAGGCAACACTACTAGGCACTGGTTCTTTGACCTTGGTAGAATTAGAGTCCTCGATATGTAGAAGAGTGTTATGTCTGCCTTTACAAGATTTGCAACAAGATAATCTGCATCGGTTGGTTAAATGACCAGATCGCAAACAATTAAAGCAAACCTTGAATTCCTTTGCTTTTGATATGCGTGCTTCTACAGACATACTACGAAATTCTTCGCACATATACAAAAGGTGATTTTTATTGCATAAGGGGCATTTTAACTTATTAGACGTAATCGTATTATTATAATTGCCATTACTAGGGTTAGTTGCTACTATTAAAGTTCTATGGTTATTTTCTACTTGATTACTATTTTTATTTTCTATGTTAAATGTGACTTTATTGTGTTCTAACGTTTCTAATAAATCAGCCTTTTTACTTATAAATGAACAAAATTGGGACAATGTGGGTTTTTTTAACAAAGTGCTTCGATGTGCTTCCCAATCTCTACTCGTGACAGGATCTAATTTAATAGACATCACATAAATAATCAACGTATCCCATGATTCCGCGGGCTCGTCCAATGTTTTGAGCGCTCTAAGATTTTTATTTATTACGTCCACTAACCGACGTAAACAACTGCAAGACTCCTTCACCATATATTCAACATTGAAAAAAGCCTTCACGTGATTATCCACTAGAAGCCGACTATTATCATAACGTTCACACAGCAAGTTCCACGCCATTGCGTAATGTTCACCTTTAAAATCAATGTTTTTAATTACTTCGAGTGCATCTCCTTTGAGTGACGCACGTAAGTAGTGAAACTTGCTGATGTCGTCTATAGAACTACTATTATGTATTAGGGATAAATACGTATCTCTATACTCCAGCCAGTACTGATAAGCACCATCAAAACTAGGTAAATTAATCTTAGGTAAGCGTATAAAGTTACGTGTGCACGATTCACCTGATTGTTTGCTTGCTGAGCTCGCTACAGACCCGTCATCGCCGGCGCCGGCGCCGGCCAGCAGGCTACGTGCCTGCGCTGCTAGCGAATGGTACCGCTCCTCAAACTTGGCTCGCTCCGCATACGCTTCGTCAGGCTTGTCCGACTGCACCTCGATTTGTAACTGTAAGTCATCAAATTCATCGTATATGGTATCAAATTTACTCAAGCGACCCTCCAACTCGGTGCGTTGCAAGTCAGAAATAGCATCACAGCTTAGCAAAATGTTGATATAATTGCCAAAGTTCGTTAATTTTGCTTTCATGGCACTACGCTTCCTCAATAATAAGTCTTCACTAGCCATTTTGCAGTGAAAAAGAAAAGAAACAACAGTTATGAAAGGTTACCCACAATACAAATAAAAAAAAAATAACGGATTTTGCACAACACGAAAGAATGACTAATAGGCGCAGGTGCAGCTAATACAGCGCGCGTTCACCAACGGACACATCGAGCAACTGCCAGCCGGTTTGAATGTAACTGTGCGCACAGCTGATTCGGCCGTTGAACTTGTAACGATAAACGGCAAGCGATAAGCAATGCGTGAATGATTTAGAAACTTATGAATGCAGAATACTCAGAACGTATGATAGCACTAGTGTTTAATTCAAATAGATTAGAGGTGAAATAGAAAGGCAATAGAATTTAAATACTATGTATAAGTGTAAGAATGCTGGGAAAGGAATAAGAAAGGAAAATAAACTGGAACGAACTCACCAATAACCTTATCCTTATCCACAAGAAGAACTGATTGAGTTCCCACGAAGCGATGACTAGGCAATAGTCGACCTGCAGTGTCGATCTTGTACCAGCGTCGTATTCAAGACTTCAGGGAAATATATGCACGAAGTTCTTTCTTGTATTTCCCACAGCGGCGACTCCAGCAAAAAAAAAAAACCGTTGCAATGATGACTCAGCGCTCTCGCGTAGACGTCGAGTACAAAGTTCACCAACGTCTTGTAATCTAGTACTGCCAATTGCCGACGATCTTGTGTCTTCCAAATTGCAGCTTTTGAAGAGGCGCGAATGGACCAAACTGTTAGGGACCTTACTGACGACCTTATGAAGTGAAACCAGTGGACTGTAAAACTGATTATATATTGGCAATTTACAAGACAATCCCGGACAAACAATACAAGGGAATGCGTGTGAGCTCGGTGCCGGTCGTATGTGGAGTGCCCCGGTGGGCCGTTGACCCTTGATATATGCGCTCGCGCAGCCATCGCTCGCGTCACCCGATGATTGGCGACAACGTCCGAACAGTAACCTATACGGCTTGACGTAAACTGGAGCAGAGTTTTGTTTTAAAACTATAGATTGCTCGTAAATATTGGTTGTGGTTAACTTATCTCCCTCTAAATGAAAAACGTCAGAATATTTTGCACAAATTGCTTCAATCGATTGTTTCTCTTCTCCGTCTAAATAATTTAAATTTAATGCAGATAGCAAAGTTTTAACCCTAGTAACGTCAATATTGGTCTTATTAAATTGACAGATATTATAATCGTCCAAACTTTTCAAATCTGGTGTAAAAGATGGCAAACTTACTTCCTTGTCACTAACATTAAGTATTTTAACTGGAATTCTATTATTACTAACTGTAGTTATTGCGTTTGCTATAAAGACATCCTTCGCTAACTCTTTACTACATACTACTACTTCTCCATTTACATTCTCATTCACAATAATAAAATGAATTGATTCCGAGCGTGCCGGAATAATCATAGAATTTTTCATCCTATCATGTTCATCAACAAAATGTAGATAATGTTGTTTATTACTGTTAAAAAGTGTTAAATTATTTGAACTTAAATCAATATTCGCACTAAATTTTTCTAAAAAGTCTAAGCCTATAATTCCGTCAGCTTTTAGTGGTAGCGAATTAAAAACAAGAAAAAAAAGTACCGACTTCAAAACAAATACAAAAAAGTTTAAAATAACTTTTCTTTCGGAAGTCGGTGGCAATAGTCAATGACACAACAAAACAAAGCCACCGACTTCCGAAAGAAAAGTTATTTTAAACTTTTTTGTATTTGTTTTGAAGTCGGTACTTTTTTTAAAAAAAGTTTTTATTTTACCCTTTTTAGTTTATTTATTACATATTCAACCCAAATTCTTGTAAAATACAAAATTTTCTTACATATGCACTAATCTTGTAATCCGTCACAACATAAAAAAATCCATATCTCTAAAACTACTGAACCGATTTTGATGAAACTTGCAGTGTACCCTAAGTTGAACAATGCCTAGTACAACAAAAAAAGAATTACTTAAATCGAACTTATAGTTCCGGAGATATGCGTGCACAAACATAAAAACATACATACATACATACATACATACATACATACATACATACATACATACATACACTTGTGAAATTTGGCACATTTGTTCAGACGCTGATATAGACTAACATATATGAAAACTGGGCAGTTCTGATAATATTACATACATACGGGTCGAATTGATAACCTCCTTTTTTTTGAAGTCGGTAATTATGCTGAAACGTGGCATTGTCGTATTTTAACATTAAATTTACAGAACCTTGAGAGCGTCGCTGACCACCTATTCCATTTATTATAGTATTATCTGTATTAACAATGATATCTTTTGGTAATACTTCATTTTTAATAATTGACAATGTTGCACCCGTATCAACAAGCCAATAGTATTTCATATTTTTGATATAAAAAGTAACATATTTCGCATCACCTTGCAATGATAATATAAAATGATTAGGAACGAAAAAACTGATTCGATTTACCTGCATTGTCATCTTTATCGCTTTGACGAGTGTCAGCTACTTTCTCTACTGGAAATGTGTTTTGTCCTCGTCCACGGTTCCTAACATATCTAGAACCTCTATTTCCTCGCTGATTATTGTATGAAGGCCGATAATTTGCTCTAGAATTTCCTCTAGAACTACAAGAATAGGGTCCTTTATTGTATTGGTTATTAAATTGATGCCCACGATGATAATTGTTACCATATTGACTACGGTAAAAACCTCTTTGACCTTGAGAACGCCTAATGTTGTGTGCCGAGTGGTGTCCATTTTTAGTTGCATGCAAAATGTTACCTGGTGGTTGGAAAGACGTGCACTCCTCGTCTTTCGCTGCTTGTATGGCATCTTTCAAACTACTGAAGCCTCGTGCCGAGATGATGGTGCTCATTTTCGCGCTACGCAGGCCATCTGAAAAACGTTTTATGGCAAAACTTTCATTGATTGGCTTTAAAATCGAAAATATTTCCTCTTTTCCATCTGCCTGGGTAATTGTCAGCTCAGTAAACAACTTTTCTACCTCCGTACCATAATCCTCAATGGATCTCGAGCCTTGTTGAATATTTTGAAGCTTCGTCTGTATGGCCATAAATGATTTTTTAGGTAAAAGAAATTTTCTCATATCATCAATTAATTCTTTAATAGTTTTGTATGAACTTGCAATTCGTAATTTTGCATTTTCATTCAACCGACTTTTCAAAACGAAAGTAATTAATAATACTTTACCTGGACTGTCCAGCATGTCAGCATACATCTCCACGGAGTCTATTAAGCGCTTAGTGGTGGCCTCTACACCGTCCATTACTGGAATCAAACTACACGCCACCTTTATGTCGAAATCCATTTTGCCTAAGTCTAAATCTACTGTTACGGGAAAAGTACACAATTTCTCTATTTCCTCGTACTTTTGTTTTATTTTTTGATAAAGATCTATTGCTGATTTCAAATCAATATCTTTACTTTTTTCAATAAGTAGATATATTTTACAACAGTTTTCGTATGCACTTTTTGCTTGATCTAACTTAGTTGAAATAACATTACCCTTATATCTAGTTTGTCCCTTTTTTACTAAATAATTACGTATTTCTACTAAAAAGATATAATTTTGTTCCAAAATATCAATCATAATATTCTTAATCTAATAATAGAATTACACAAATGTAACACATTCTACATAAATGCGAAGAAAAAAAGTCCGACGTTGCATTATGTTTCCGTTCGGTGTCATATTGCTGAATGTCCGCGCGCGCTTTTAGCACCTTTATAATTATAGCGTAATGAAATATGATACCGCGTTACTACGAGTAGCTCACTGATATTTATTATATTTTTACGAAAATATGAACTATCCACAACACTTTTATTTTCACTTCCACTATTAATTCACTTCTAATTACTGGTTCTCGTTACCTTCTGTGCGCCCTCTGATGGATGATCTGATTTTCTGCATGGTACTCATCCCAATTTCCTGCTGGATCCATGTACGGTGGCAGCTCCTGTACATCCGCAGGCCTACATATACTGCTAGGAGTCCAATAACGGTCAGAACAATGTAGGTCACGATGCTAAGCCGCTCCACGTGGCTTCCAATTTCTTTCAACGTGGCGTCATTGTTGCCTCCAGCCGCATTTTGGCTGAGGAAAACCTCTTCTTTTTCCACCGTTGACCGACACATTATATATTACTAGCAGTTCGCCCGCGACTTCGTCTGCGCGTATTTCAAACTTTTTATCTGTGAATTTCTACTCCCGGCCACCCTCCTTATGGGATACTTTTGGAAAATCTAAATCAATATCCAACAAAAATTCTATCAACCCAAAAACAACACCTCAGGGGTTCAAATTTCGCAAAATCCCGCCTGAGGTAGCACCTACGTCCTAAAACAAACCCATAAGAAGACTCCTAACTATCAAGAACAAAGTCGCGTCTTAGTGAGCATCTTTTTTTTAGCGTGTTAAATTCATCAAATGAGTCCTCTCAGGGCAGGGTAGGAGGGCCTGTCAGACTTATACTGACTAAAAGCCACGGTGTCCTTCAACAGCCCTTTACGTGCCAGGATCGCGGTATTCGTTAGTCCCGCGACCCCGGCAGGCTTTGGCCCTCTAAGGGGAGACCCCATCATTGTGCTGACACTCTGTGAGGCGCGCGTGGAACATAACGCGCCGTCGACCCGGGCATGGTCCATGGTCAGACAGTGAGTCGCCAATAACTCGCCGTCCACATGCCCGCGCCTACAGTGGCCGGAGATCGTCTTGCGACGTCCGTCGCAGTGTGCGTCTACCACTGCGGCTGGGCTGTAAGGTGGACTCTGTCCTCTCCCTCACGCGTCCCGCCTCCTCCTTCGCTAGCATGCCCGCCGGGATTGCGGCATGCGGCATGCCCGAAAGTGTGCGATGGCCGCGTCCTAAAAATCTCTATGCATATTTTGAGACTCCCAGCATTTGTAATAACGAAGTTTCATGCAAACTATCAACCCCAAAAACATCCTCTTAGAGATAGAATTTCAGAAAATCCCGTCATAGGCAGCATCTACGTCCTAAAAAAAATCCCTATGCAAAATTTGAAACTTCTACCTCTCAACCCCAAAACAACCCTTTGGGTTTGGATTTCATAAAATCCCATCTTAGTGAGCAATTAAGTCCTAAACATAACCCCCATGCAAAATTTGAAACTCCTAGTGCTTGTAGTAACAAAGTTTAATACAAACTCCAAGCCCAAGGACAACCTCTTAGGTGTCGAATTTCGCAAAACTTAGTGAGTAGGTAATTACAAAAGAAACCATTATGCAAAATTTGAGACTCCTAACTATCAACCCTAAAAACAACCCCCTAGGTGTTGAATTTCCAAACATCCCGTCTTAAGTATCACCTACGTCCTAAAAAGAACCCTCATGTAACATTTGAAACTCTTAGTACTTGTGGTAACAAAGTTTCATACAAATTATCCATGCCGAAAAACAACCCCTTAGGGGTCGAATTTCACAACATCCCGTCTTAGTGAGCATCTTTGTCCTTAAAAGAATCCCCATGCATAATTTGAGATCTCTATCTATCAGCACCAAAATCAACCCCTTAGGTGTCGAATTTCGCAACATCCCGTCAAAGTGAACATCTACCTCCTAAAAATATTCCCCATGCAAAATTTGAGACTCCTAGCACTTAAAATAACGAAGTTTCAAACAAACTATTAACCCCAAAAACAACCCCTTAGGGGTGGAATTTCGCAAAATCCCGTCTTAGCGAGTGCCTACGTCCTAAAAAGAACCTCTGTGCAAAATTTTAAACCCCTAGCCCTGGTAGTTTCTGAGATTTCGTGTCCTATGAGTGAGTGACCTTTCGCTTTTATATATTATATATAGATACTATTTAAGTAGTTATGTTAAAAACTATACTAGAACTAACAATCCCCTTGGCAGAGTCCCGTGGCAGGGTCGCCATGTAATGTTGGGGTTCCTAATAGGTGATATTCAAGGAAACGACCACATCGGTTACGTACTATTTAATGAGTGCAGTGGTAATAATCTAAAATAATGCATATGAGGTATAGTGCAAACTCAGCTTACTTATGATTATAAAGAAGCGTACTTACTTACTAAACTTAAGGAGCATACATATTATTCCTACACTTCAGCTCTTTAGCGCATGCTTGGAGAGGGGCCAGTTTCCGCTTCGTTGGAAGACGGGGAAGCTGGTCCTCATTCAGAAGCCCGGGCGCCCTGCGGACTCTCCGTCCGCATTCCGGCCCATCGTGCTGCTCGACGAGGTTGGCAAGCTCTTTGAGAGAGTAATTGCAGACCGCCTCGTCGGGCACCTAAATCGGGTGGGCCCGAACCTAGCGGAGAGCCAGTTTGGCTTCCGCAGGGGGCGCTCGACGGTGGACGCCATCATGCGCGTGAGGGCCCTCACGACGGGGAAAGCAGTGGCCCGGGGCAGGGTCGTCGTGGCGGTGTCATTAGACATCACCAACGCCTTCAACACCCTGCCCTGGAGTTGCATTAGGGAGGCACTCCGGTATCACCGGGTGCCCCCCTACCTCCGTCGAATAGTCGAGGACTATCTGACGGACAGAGCCGTCGTCTACCCCGGTCACCGGGGAGAGTGGAACCGGCGAGAGATGTCGTGCGGTGTCCCACAGGGTTCGGTCTTGGGGCCGCACCTGTGGGACATCGGCTTCGACTGGGTGCTGCGCGGCGACCTCCCTCTAGACGTCAGCGTAATATGTTACGCTGACGACACGCTCGTCCTGGCGGAGGGAGTGTCGCACCAGGCGGCGGCCGACCTGGCGACGCGAGTGGTTGTGACAGTCGTTGGAAGGATCCGGCAGTTGGGACTCGAGGTGGCGCTGCACAAGACAGAGGCCATGTGCTTTCATGGTCATCTGAATGCGCCACCGACAGGGTCCGACATAACGGTGGGGGGGGTTCACATCGGCGTCGGGGGTACGATGAAGTACCTGGGACTCGTCCTCGACAGCCGATGGAACTTCGGGGAACACTTCCTGCGTTTGGCCCCAAGGCTGAACCGGGCATCAGCCGCCCTCGGGCGACTCCTGCCCAATATCGGCGGGCCAAACGCCCCCTGCCGGAGGCTGCACGCCGGTGTCGTGCGGTCCATGGCCCTCTACGGGGCCCCCGTGTGGGCCCTGAGCATGCGGACGCGACCGGCAAAGCTGGTCGCATGCCAGAGGGCCATGGCTATCCGAATGATCCGAGGATACCGCACGATCGCCGGTGAATCGGCCAACCTTCTTGCCGGATCGCTGCCCTGGGATCTGGAGGCGACTGCCCTCCAGCGCGTCTATGAGTGGCGCGTGGAGGTGCAGCGTCGGGGTGTATCCCCGATGCCTCGAGAAGTCGAGGCGCGGCGGGAAGAGCTCCGGCGCGATCTCAGGTCAGTTTGGAGAGAACGACTGTCGCAACCGAGGTACGGGCACGCCGCAATCGCGACTGTAAGACCCCTCTTTGAGGAGTGGCTGGATAGGTCCCACGGCGTCCTCACCTACCGCATGACGCAGGTCCTCACCGGGCATGGATGCTTCGGGAGGTACCTGTGTCGGATAAAGAAGGAGGAAACGCCCGGGTGTCACCTCTGCGAGGACCGCCCGGAGGACACGGTGGAGCATACGGTGCAGGACTGCCCCGCTTGGGTAGAGCACCGCCGTGTCCTCTCGACGGCGATAGGCGGAGACCTCTCGCGCCCGGCATTGGTCGAGGCCATGCTGCGGGGCGAAACGGAGTGGGAAGCGGTCGCCTCCTTCTGCGAAGCAGTCATGCTCGCGAAGGAGGAGGCGGGCCGCGCGAGGGAGAGAACAGCGTCCTCCCTCAGCCGCAGTGGTAGACGCCCACGGCGACGGATGTCGCGGGACGATCTCCGGCCACCGTAGGCGCGGGCTTGCGGGCGGCGAGTAAAGGGCAACTCGCTGTCCGACCATGGACCATGCCCGGGTCGACGGCGCGTTGTGTTCCACGCGCGCCTTAAAGAGCGTCAGCACAATGACGGGGCCCCCCTTTAGAGGGCCACAGCCTTGCCGGGGTCGCGGGACATACGTATACCGCGACTCCGGTACGCAAAAGGGCTACCGAAGGACACCGTGGATTTTAGTCAGTACAAGTCTGACAGTCCCTCCCGCCCTGCCCGGGGCTGGGAGGACTCATTTGATGATTTTACCACGAAAAAAAAAAAAAAAAAAAAAGCTAAGCACCATAATTTTAAACATCTTATATTGTATACTCTATAAATTATTATGCTTATTATGTGATTATTTAATAAATTAATGTTACCTCTCTTCGCCTGAAACACAGGAATACCTAGTTCAGGCATAGATAATTTCTGAACTGTACATAGATTTAAGAAAAAATGTATTTAACGTATACCTTATGTTTTTTGAATAAATTTATTATTATATTATTATTTATCAGTGAAGTCCTGGCGTTTATTCAGAATAAAAACAACCATAAAAAAACAGTATAAAAACCTACAAAATAACTTTTCTTTCGGAAGTCGGTGTCTTTGTTTTCTTTATTTCATTGTCTTTTTTTTGCCACCGACTTCCGAAAGGAAAGTTATTTTGTAGGTTTTTTTACTGTTTTTTTATGGTTGTTTTTGAAGGCGGTTACATTTTTTTTTAAAAAGTTTTTATTTTACTCTTTTTAGTTTAAATATTCAACCCGAATTCTTGTCAAATACAACATGTGCACTAGAATTTTGTAATCCATAACACCGGTAATAACATCGCTCATGTACACAATAAGTAAATAAAATTCCCTATCTCAAAAACTACTGAACCGATTTTGATGAAACTTGCAATATTCCAAGTTCCAATATTGCAAGTTAAATGATACCTAGTACAACAAAAAAAGAATTACTTAAATCGGACTTGTAGTTCCAGAGATATGCGAACTCAAACTAAATCAGTCGATGCCTACTCCTTACTATTAAGGAGTTCTACCTTCCATCATCAGCTCAGCTACATAAAATTATGATTACCATACGCAAGTATACTTAAACTACTACATAAAATTTGCGAAAAACGGTGTGTCGGCCTATAAAATTCGAGGGTTGCCCTCGATTTCTCCAGGATCCAATCATCAGATCCCTACTTGGTGACGATGGGACCACCTCAGAAGTACCTCCTTTCGAACAAAAAAAGAATTTTAAAAATCGGTCCACAATTGGCGGAGTAATCGCGTAACAAATATACAAAAAAAAAAAAGAAAAAAAAAAAAACATACCGTCGAATTGATAACCTCCTCCTTTTTGAAGTCGGTTAAAAATAGATGTCATGGACGAAGAGAGCATAGTGCGGATATGTTTTTGGCGATTAGCAGTACTGAATTAAACACGTTGGTCGTTGGTGTAAAAGCAAGTGTAATAACAGGAACAACATGAAATAAAGTCTTACAATAGTTTTACAGAAAGTTCTACCTTTGGCGGGGCGTCAAGTGTCAAATCAAAACAGTATATATTTTCCCCGGTGTTGCTACCTCTAATAATTCTCTAAGGTGGTGACACATTTATGGAATTAAAGGCTTGTCGCCACACCACCCCCCTACGGAGAAAATGAAGTTATTAGAAATAACAAAAATCGTCGCAGTCGTTAAACTTAACGCGACGACCGGATCGGGTAGTAACGGGTCTTTTGTCTAAGGTGGTAGTATCTGTTGCTAGGGGTGTTAATTTAGTATCTGATTGGCTCCCAAGTGGGGAGCTACCAGAGGGCGACTCATCTTTGACAGGATTTTCGAAGTTATCGTGTTCGGTGAACGCTGGTTTGACGCGGTCAATGCTCACTACAACCTTTTTTCCTTTAATGTCTAAAGTAAGAGTCTTGCCATCGGCAGCACGCGTGAGTATCACGTCGGGGTCACCACTTTGGCGATTAGCAGTACTGAATTAAACACGTTGGTCGTTGGTGTAAAAGCAAGTGTAATAACAGGAACAACATGAAATAAAGTCTTACAATAGTTTTACAGAAAGTTCTACCTTTGGCGGGGCGTCAAGTGTCAAATCAAAACAGTATATATTTTCCCCGGTGTTGCTACCTCTAATAATTCTCTAAGGTAGTGACACATTTATGGAATTAAAGGCTTGTCGCCACATGTTCAACAGCGTTCACTATGGAAGACATAAATAGTGCTAAAGGTTTACTGTTTGAATCCATAACCGTTAAGAAACGTACAATAACACGGAAGGGGGACGAAAGATCTCAGCGAGATCTATAATGATGTTATTGCTGTTTTTAAGGAGACTGACCCTGAGGAGACTCCAATATTTGTTGCCAGAGAATTGCAGAAGTTGCCACCGGTCACCTTTGATCACATAGATGCAACGAGATTTTTAACCCGGCAGCACTCGCGCCCTCGAAAGTTACATAGACACTCGCGCACCCTCGGGGACTCTCGGTCCTCGACTGGGGGGGCTCTTCAGCGCATGCCTGGAGAGGGGCCAGTTCCCGCTTCGTTGGAAGACGGGGAAACTGGTCCTGATCCAGAAGCCCGGGCGCCCTGCGGACTCTCCGTCCGCATTCCGGCCCATCGTGCTGCTCGACGAGGTGGGCAAGCTCTTTGAAAGAGTAATTGCAGACCGCCTCGTCGGGCACCTGAATCGGGTGGGTCCGGATCTTGCGGAGAGCCAGTTTGGCTTCCGCAGGGGGCGCTCGACGGTGGACGCCATCATGCGCGTGAGAGCCCTCACGACGGGGGATGCTGTTGCCCGGGGCAGGGTCGTCTTGGCGGTGTCTTTGGACATCTCCAATGCCTTCAACACCCTGCCCTGGAGTTGCATCAGGGAGGCACTCCGGTATCACCGGGTGCCGACCTACCTCCGTCGTATAGTCGAGGACTACCTGACGGACAGAGCCGTCATCTACCCCGGTCACCGGGGAGTGTGGAACCGGCGAGAGATGTCGTGCGGTGTTCCACAGGGATCGGTCTTGGGGCCGCCCCTGTGGAACATCGGATACGACTGGGTGCTGCGCAGCGACCTCCCCGACGGCGTCAGCGTAATATGTTACGCTGACGACACGCTCGTCCTGGCGGAGGGAGGGTCGCATCAGGCGGCGGCCGACCTGGCGACGCAAGCGGTTGCGACAGTCGTCGAAAGGATCCGGCAGCTGGGACTCGAAGTGGCGCTGCACAAAACAGAGGCCATGTCTTTTCATGGTCGTCTGAACGCGCCACGGTCCGAGTCCCACATAACGGTGGAGGGGGTTCGCATCGGCGTTGGGAGGACGATGAAGTACCTGGGACTCGTCCTCGACAGCCGGTGGAACTTCAGGGAGCATTTCCTGAGTTTGGCCCCAAGGCTGAACCGGGCAGCAGGCGCCCTCAGGCGACTCCTGCCCAATCTCGGCGGGCCAAACGCCTCCTGCCGTAGGCTGTACGCCGGTATCGTGCGGTCCATGGCCCTCTACGGGGCCCCCGTGTGGGCCCTGAGCATCCGGACGCGACCACTAAAGTTGGTCGCATGCCAGAGGGTCATGGCTATCCGGATGATCCGGGGATACCGCACGATCGCCGGCGAATCAGCCAACCTCCTTGCCGGATTACTGCCCTGGGATCTGGAGGCGACTGCCCTCCAGCGCGTCTATGAGTGGCGCGTGGAGGCGCAGCGCCGGGGTGTAACCCCGCTGCCCCGAGAAGTCGAGGCGCGGCGGGAAGAGCTCCGGTGCGATCTCAGGGCAGTATGGAGGGGACGATTGTTATTGTTATTGTTAGGGGCTCCCTTTTCCGCATTTGGACTCGTAGGTGGTCCGTTATGCGTGAGGCGGGACAGTTGGCTATATGAGCCAACCCAGCTCCTTCCAGAAGCTCAGAAGTCTCCTGGGACGTTCACAGGCTTCTTGGAGCGACCTTGGAGTGCCAAGGTTTTGTGCCCGTTGGTTAGCAACACCCTCGCATTCCAGGATTACGTGGGTTGCCGTTTCATCCGCGTTCAGGCAGCCCCTGCACAACGGGCTGTCTGTCGCGTTGATGGTAAACAGATGTTTGTTGAGTGGGCAGTGACCGGTGAGCATACCCACCACAACTCGTAAGTCTGTTCGTTGGAGGCTGAGAAGTCTGCTGGTCAGTCGCGGTGTTAGTGCAGGTACCGCCTCTCTAGACTGTCTGCAGTCGGTTGTAGATGCCCATCTGGCATTATGTTTTGTTTGGGTTTGCAGACGTATCCAGGTCCTGAGTTGACCGGATGGGATTGGCAAGAAGGGTGTGGGGCCGGCCACATCCACACCCGAGCCTCTCCTTGCAAGTTCGTCTGCCGCGTCGTTACCCAATGATCCGCTATGTCCCTTTATCCATTGCAAAATGACCCTGTTGCTGTTCGAGATTTTTTGCAATGCTAAGTGACATTCATAAATTAGGCTGGACGACATAATATTGCCGTTCAGCGCCGTTAGTACAGCCATACTATCGGAGAGAATTCTAATCCCGTAGTTGGATATGTTCCTTTCCATGACTGCGATGGCGGCTTGGGTGATTGCTACACATTCACATTGGAATATGGAGCTATGTACCCCTAGCGGTAGAGATATTTTGATGTTGAGATCCATTGAGAATACACCAGCACCTGTACCGGTTATGGTTTTAGAGCCGTCCGTGTAAATGCGGACTTCGTTGGCTCCTGATTGATCTCGCTCGGTCTCTGATAGTTCAATTCGATAGAGCTTATCGAACACGTGAGTTTTGGGGATTCTGTCACAGGGCGCTTCAATGTATGGTACATCGTTTAGCGCTCTTTCCCATATTATGGTGTGATTGCCCCTTTGGTTTCTCCACATGCCGGAGTGTTTTAGCCTGATTGCCGCCATACTGGCCTCCTGTTGAATAAAGAGGTCCAGTGGCGGCAGATCAAGCATAATCTCCAGGGCATTAGTAGGTGTTGTTCGCATGCATCCTGTGGTGGCTGAGCAGGCCAACCTCTGGAATGTCTGCAGTTTTTTACGGGTGGTTACGAGTTCAGTTCTGGGCCACCAAACTACCGCTCCGTAGGTGATTATTGGTCTAATTACGGTCTTATAGAGCCATAGTGTTATTTTCGGCGAAAGGCCCCAGGATTTCCCCAGAAGTCTTCTGCATTGCCAAAATGTTATGCTTGCTTTGTCAATCTTGTGGTCCAAGTGTTTGTTCCATAACAGTTTGCTGTCAATGATGATACCCAGATATTTGACCTCATTTGTTAGGGACAGCTCGGTGCCAAACAGTTTAGGTAGTTGTAAACTGCCAAGATTGCGTTTGTGAGTGAACATGATAAGTTCCGTTTTTGACGGGTTCACTGATAGTTCGTGCTTCAGACACCATTGCTCGACGATCTTCAGAGCCTGTTTTGCCAGGTTGCACAGCACATTCTCAAAAGGTCCTGTTATGAGAATGGCTAGATCGTCCGCATAGCCTACCGTATAATACCCATGTTCAGTGAGTCTGCAGATCAGCTCATTGACCACGATGTTCCATAGGAGGGGGGAGAGAACTCCTCCCTGTGGACAGCCTTTTGCTACCACACCTCTGGTCGTGGTATTTACGGTAAATTGAATAGCCCTTTGTCTTAGCATATTGTCTATCCACCCGGCAGTCGTGGGTTCGACTCCATGCCTGGATAGGGCTCGGCTAATGCTGTTAAAGGTGGTTTTGTCAAAGGCGCCTTCCACGTCAATAAAGACGCCTAAGGTTGATTGTCTAGATGATAGTCCGTTCTCAATTCGTGATACGACGCTATGTAGGGCGGACTCTGTTGATTTGCCCATACTGTAGGCATGTTGGTTAGCGTTGAGTGGCTTACACGACAGAGCATGCGTTCGAATATCCCTTTCACAGAGCCTTTCGAGGGTTTTAAGTAGGAAGGATGTGAGGCTGATTGGCCTGAAGGACTTCGGCTGCGTGTAGTCACTTTTGCCGGGCTTGGGAATAAATACGACTTTAACTTCCCTCCATTTGAGGGGAGTGTAACCGTAAGCAATGCATGCTCTGAACAGGTTCACGAGATGCACCACCAAACGGTCATCACTCCATTTCAGTAGTCCTGGAAAGACACCGTCCAGGCCAGCTGATTTATATGGGAGGAAGCTGTTGATAGCCCATTTCACCTTATCATGTGTGACGATTCTCTGGGCTTGATTCCAGTCGGTATTGGATGCTGAATTGCTGGTCTCAGCTTCCCAGCTCCCTGAGGAGGTAATCACACAACCTGGAAAGTGAGTTTGAAGCAGCAGTTCGCATGTCTCTGCATCCGACTTGGTATACGTGCCATCCGGTTTTTTTAAAGAACCGATGTTGCGCTCAGGTTCGCTAATCAGAATGTTTTTTATTCTGGTGGCATGGCTGTTTGATTCTATGTTCGAACAGAAGCGTTTCCAGCATTCGCTTTTCCTGAGACGGATACGCTTCTTGTATTGATTTTGGGCTTCTTTAAATTTGTCCCAATCGTTATCCTGTCGGGTGTTTTTAGCTCTATTGAACAGCTTTCTTACCTTGCGACGTAGTTTTTCCAGTTCTGGGCTCCACCAGCTGGTCTCACCTGCGGGGGCCCTTCTTGGCGTCGCAAGTGGGCATGTTTTTTCAAAGCAGTCCACTAGAGTCTTGGTGAGTTGATTGTTGTGGGTGTCAATCACCGCGGCGTTGTCATAGCTAGGAATTGGAATTCCCTTCAGATTTTCCGCCGTTTCGGCATGATACCTTACGCGGTCCATCTTCCGGGGATTCCGTCGCGGCTCCGCGGGATTTACCATGATGTTAATAGTATATATGATCCACCTGTGGTCAGAGCAAGATAAGTCTTTCGAAACATGCCAGTTCAAGATGTGCCGCGAGATATTCTCTGTTGCAAGAGTGAGATCAATGATAGTTTGGGCTCGTCTAGTGACAAAGGTCGGTTCAGAGCCCCGATTCATAATTCTTAAGTTAGTGGTGAAGAGATAGTTCAGAAGTTCCTCACCTCGTGCGTTCGACTTCTCGCTGCCCCAGATGGTATGGTGCGCGTTGGAGTCGGCTGATATTACAAGCTCCAGTCCTTCCCTCTCGCAATAGGCCACCAGTGCTGTTAGCTCCGGTGTGGGTACCTCCTCGTCGCCTGGCAGATAGGCAGACGCAGGTACCACCTCGGGTAAGCTGAGGGATGGGTTACTCAGGAGCCTGATGGCAGTCAGGTCCCTGGAACAGAACTCGGTTAATAGAACTACAGGTACATTATTTGGTGTAAATATACAAGTCCTTGGTTTACTTACGGTAGTGTTCAGGAGGAGCTTACCCCCGATGTTGGATAGACCACAGATTCTGCCATTCCTAATCCAGGGCTCCTGGATTAGGGCTATGGTCTTGATTGGTCCCTCCAGCGCCTTACGCAAGTTGGTCGTAGCAGTAAGGCTGTGCTGGAGGTTGGTTTGGACGATTTTAATGGTCTCGAGGAGGGGAACTGCTTGGGCCATCGCTACTGTTCCCGAGCAGTTTCTCCTCATCGTCCACACCATCCCCACTGAACCAGTCCAGCCTGGTGGTCTTTGCCGAGGCATCGACGACGGCCATGGGACTGGGAGGTGAGTTATCTCCAGACACCTGCGGAGACGCAGGGTTGTTTTGGCTCACCGTGGAGGAGGGTGTTGATAAAGCCGGACCTAAGCCTCCAGCAGCTTGCTCCGTCCTTACTGGGACGGTTGCTTGCTCGCTTTTGGCACTAGGTCCGGTGGTCTGAGTGGCAGAAGGTTCGGCTTGCTCGCCCTTGGGTCCGCTTGCCGTCACCTCCTGCTGGAACATCATGTATACCGACCCCGTCTTGTAACAGACGCGGCGGTCCCTTTGGATGATCCGGTCGGTCTCCGATTGCGGGATTCCAAGGACAATGTAAACACCGTCTTTGTTGTCCTGCTTCTCGGCGTGGTAGAGGCTCCAGGAGTCGACGCTATACCACGGGTTTTGCCGTCGAAGCCTGATGCGCAGCCTGTCCACGGTCCCGTCCGTGAAGTTGGGTAGGAACATCCCTGCCCTAATTCTGCGAGGGATCTCTGACTGGCGGCGAACCACCAGTTTGGTCCCATCGATAGGCGAGGGAAGTTCCGCGATGGTACGGCGAACCCATTCCAAGGTGAAGTCGTCCTCGCACCAGAGTTTGAGTACGCCATCACTCAGGAAGAGCTTGCCGCGGAAGGAGGGAGCACGGTCGACATCCGTCGATGTTGACGGGGCGAAAATCGCTTCATCTAGCGCCAGATCAATGGCAGCCTGGATGGCAGTCGAGTGCTCCTCGGTTAGTTCGTGGAAGGGTTCCGTTGTTACGGCCACGGCCAGGTCGTTGGACCCTATCGCGTCCGCGTAACTAACCCCATGGAGGGGACGACTATCGCAACCGAGGTCCGGGCACGCCGCAATCGCGGCGATAAGACCCCTCTTTGAGGAGTGGCTGGAAAGACGTCACGGCGTCCTGACTTACCGCATGACGCAGGTCCTCACCGGACACGGAAGTTTCGGGAGGTTCCTGTGTCTGATAAGGAGGGAAGAGACGCCCGGGTGTCACCACTGCGAAGATCGCCCGGAGGACACGGTGGAGCATACGGTGCAGGACTGCCCCGCTTGGGCAGAGCACCGCCGTGTCCTCTCGGCGGCGATAGGCGGAGACCTCTCGCGCCCGGCATTGGTCGAGGCCATGCTGCGGGGCGAGACGGAGTGGGAAGCGGTCGCCTCCTTCTGCGAAGCAGTTATGCTCGTGAAGGAGGAGGCGAGCCGCGAGAGAGAGAGGACAGCGTCCTCCCTCCGCCCCAGCCGCAGTGGTAGACGCCCACGGCGTCGGACGTCGCGGGACGATCTCCGGCCACCGTAGGCGCGGGCATGCGGGCGGCGAGTAAAGGGCAACTCGCCACCCGACCATGGACCATGCCCGGGTCGACGGCGCGTTGTGTTCCACGCGCGCCTCAAGGAGTGTCAGCATGATGACGGGGCCCCCCTCTAGAGGGCCAAAGCCTGCCGGGGTCGCGGGACTTATCTCATTACCGTGACCCCGGTAATGAGATAAGTCCCCATTGAAGGACACCGTGGATTTTAGTCAGTACAAGTCTGACAGTCCCTCCCGCCCTGCCCGGGGTGGGAGGACTCATTTGATGATTTTACCACGCAAAAAAAAAAAAAAAAAAAAAAAGACACTCGCGCATAGAGCATTTTGCTCACGCTTTATATGCAGTCAAATTGTAGTCTAAAACATATGACATGACATTTTTTATGATTAAAATATATTAAAACAATCATATTTAATCATATCAAATGTTTTTTATAGTTAAATAATTTTTGTTATACTTTCAATTTTTAGTAACAAAGACATGGTAACTAAATTACCGATATTTGCACCTACTTTTAGTATAAATTGATAATAATTTACTTAAATAAAAAAAAAACATATGAAAATGTCACGGTATTTATCCACATCATATGTATGAGCTTTTCATATATTACATAAAAAATAAAATCATGTTCCGAACACAAAAAAAAATTCATGAACACATGTCTTTTTGATTTGCGATTTTACGACAAATCGCGCAAATTCCATTGGTTTTCTCAGTCCCAGAAACCCCAGGTTCACAGGAAAAGTTGCTGAAGAATTTGTGAAAGGTTGTGCATGGTAGATCTTCGTTGTATTTGGGGTTGTGTTAAATGTACAGCTAATTATTTCAAATATTGTCTCCAGGTGATAATTTTTTCACCAAAACGTGTTCCTGTTGACTATCCATCTGTAAATATACTAAAGTAGAATAATTTATTGCTTATTATATTGTTTAATTATTAGGTAATCATATCAGACTACTTTTTGACATCAAAATAACAATAAATGATTATATATTTATCCATTCTAAGTAAAAAAAACATTAAAAAATACTTACGCTGATACTCGCGCGACGAGCAAAACGCCGCGGGACGCGACCCTGCTGAACAAATCCTCTCCCTCTACTAACAGAGGAGCACTGAGTACATGAAACCGGTATGTGGGGGACGAGAGAGGACTAAAAGTCAGGTATAGCGCGAATGAGATAGCCATGCACATTTTT
Organism: Agrotis exclamationis; assembly: GCA_950005045.1. Taxonomy (NCBI): domain Eukaryota; kingdom Metazoa; phylum Arthropoda; class Insecta; order Lepidoptera; family Noctuidae; genus Agrotis; species Agrotis exclamationis. The sequence continues at coordinate 21,530,906 of OX465415.1, read as the reverse complement.
GACAAAATAATACGCTTTTTAAATTTACCGTGAGGGAAATGCTCATAGCGCGAGTGCTCGCGGGTTAAAAGACCTACTCGTGGTTAAGAAAGTTCTAAAATTTCTAAAAGACACATAATGTATCATCCGACCAGCTTAATGAGGTAAAACAAGACCTAATAAATCTCAAACAAGCTTCCTTGGTTAACAATTATGATTGCCTTAATGTGAACAAAAATTGTGGTGGTGGCGGAATGTCGAACAGCTGTTATATTATGGACAACGGCCCGTTAGGACTACCTCACATTGAAGAACGTTGCGTGACGCATGACTTGGCTATGAAAGACGAAGCTTGCGTTCAGCCAACTCTGTCGCATGCTTGTTTCGAGGATGGCACTATCTCGCTCACACAGATGCGATGCGCTAATGAGGAGAGGCGCGTGGAGGTCTATTATCACACCGCGGTTATAAACAACGAAAGCCCGCCGGCGCAGGCGACTGAGCTGCGAGCAGGCCTCAACACCGACACCACAGGCGCGTTTATTAGTCATCGTATGGCATCGACGCCGGTAGGTCAGAAAACATTGGCGCATATTGTATCAAAAAATGGAAAATGGAAGGAAAAGGAGCAGAATGAGGAATGGAAATTGGTACAGCGAAATAGGTTGAGGAATAATATTGTTGAGGGTAAAGCCCTCAATAACCCTTGTGAAAAATTTAAAGCCGCGGATATTAGTATACCATTATTTTTAAATAATGTGGATCTAAGTACTTCGGAAAGTGATATACTGGCTTACATATTTAATAAAACACAGGTTAAAGTATCTTTGCAGAAGATCAAAGCAAAGATACAGCGTCAATACAATGCGTACAAAATGTGTGTGCCAAAGTCAAAGCTTACACTTTTCTTAGAAAGTAGCCTGTGGCCTGAGGGAGTTTCCATTAGAAAGTTTGTAGAATACAAAAATAGCAATGGCAGACAAACCACCAAGGAAAAATAATAACACGAAGTTTGTCAGCTTCAACTGTCGGTCAATAACAAGATCAATCGATTGTGTGAGATCGTTATGTCAAACAGCTGACATAGTGTCGCTATAGGAAACATGGCTCCTGCCCCATGACATTTCGTACCTGGCAGGTGTGGACCAGGATTTTGCTTATACTGGCAAATCAGCGGTGGATACGTCGGCGGGAATGCTGCGGGGCCGGCCGTATGGCGGCGTAGCTATATTGTGGCGCAAGAGTGTGTACCCGTGTGTGTCGATAGTGGAGTGTAAAAGTGTGAGGCTCACAGCCATTAAAGTAACGTCAAACAGTCGTCAGTTTTTGGTATTTTCGGTTTATATGCCGACGGACTCAACAGAAAATATGACCGAATTTACGGACTTCTTGGGAGAGATTAGTGCAGTGATAGACAGTTGTGCTGTCGAAATGGTGTACATACTTGGCGACTTTAACGCGGATCCAAGTGCATCTTTTGGTAAGGAGCTTATTAATTTTTGTAACGAGTAATGCTGGGAGTGTGCGGATATTGACTTTCTGGGATTGTTATCGGACTCATATACGTATATCAGTGACGTTCATGGTACCAGGTCATGGTTGGATCATATTGTTGTAACTGAGGCCACGAGGCGTTCAATTTTAAAGGTCGAGATTAAACACAATATCTCATGGTCCGATCATTTTCCTATGGAGATAACATGCGACATTGATACGCTTAAACCTAAAGTTAACTATAATAATGCTGGAAAAAATAGTATTGTTTGGGGGGAAAGGGATTCGTCACAGTTACAACAATATAATCAATTATGTACAAGTAAGCTACGAGATATAGATTTCCCACCGGAATTTAGAAATTGTGCTGATATTTGCTGTAAAAATTTAGACCACAGAAATGTAATAGACAAAATGTATAATAATATTGTAAACATATTAAGTGGTGCAGCATCTAATTCTTACAAAGGAAAAATTTATAATTTTCAAAAGAAGAGGTATATTACTGGGTGGAATAAATATGTGAAAACGGCTCATGGAGACGCTCGACTTAGGTTTCAGGAATGGGTTATAAATGGTAAGCCCACATCTGGCCCCATCTTTGAATGTATGCGTAGGTCACGTGCTACATTTAAATCTAAACTTAAATGGTGTCAGAACAACCAAACGCAAATAAAAATGAATATTTTAGCGACGCAGCATACGGCTAAAAACTTTGTTCAATTTTGGAAAGAAACCGGTAAACTGAGTCCGAGGTCGGGCGTGCCAGTGAGCGTCGAGGGTATTAGTGAGCCCGACTTGATTGCCAACTTATTCAGGGAACACTTTAGGGTACGAACGCCTTTGGTTACCAGTAGTGGAACCCAGCCACATGAGGCTCGTGTCGGGGATAAGATTATGCGTATCACATCTAAGGACGTTGCACAGGCGGTGAAAGGCATGAAAAGAGGAAAATCCCCTGGCCATGACTCATTGAGTATTGAGTAGTACCGTTCGGTCAGCGACCTGTGACGCACGCGCGCACGTAGATCGCTCCTAAATTGTTACCTTACCTACCTTGCACAGTGACCTACACAGTTTAGAGTTCATGTCGGAAAAAAAAAATGTAAATCAAAGCGCTGAAAATGTCGTGTGAGTGTAATATTATAATCAATGAACTATTATGCTTCATTCAAAATAAGTGCCATGTAATGGATGAACTAAGCATCGTGCAAATCTGTAGTTCGTGGTATAATGAAGAAGAAATCGAAATTGCAAAAACGTATCTGTGTGAAATAACCGGAACACGCAAAACTATTAGAAAAGGAGATAAGAAAGCTGCTAGTAATATATCGGATATTTTGAAGATAATAAAAGAAACGGAAAAAATACCGAAGTTCGTTGCAAGAGATTTGAACCGTCTACCCCCAGTGACGTTCGATCATCTTGATATAAGTAGCTTATTAAAGACGCTCGCAACTATAAGAAACGAAATGCAGACTTTCAAGGATGAAACGAAACATGTTATCAACAAACTTGAATGTGAAATAACCGAATTAAAACAAAACAATACATTAGCCAGTGCTACCGGTCGCGTCCGCTACACCAATCTACCCCCAACACCACGGTCATCGGAATGTCCGTTACAAGTACAAAGTGCCGATATACAAGTACAAAATGCCGATATTATCGAGCGTACGGCTACGCCGCTTAAGCAAACAACAGCTTTGAACTTCAAACAAGCAGTACAGCAGTCGTCGACCAATATAAACATTAATGAAAATGCCAATAACGACGGTTTTATCCTGGTATCAAGAGGAAGGAAACGTCAACGTATCGAAAACTACACTGAGCCAAGGCAAAGCTACCAGTCCAAAAACAAACGCGGCACCAACACAACATCAAAGTTAAAAGCGGCAGAACAAAAGATACCAATTTATATATCTAGATTTGCGAACGAATGCACGGAAACAGACATAAAAACCTATTTCTCTGAGAAAGGGCATGATATCTACGGAATTGAAACGTTAAATCAAAGAAAAAATACGGATTTTAAATCATTCAAAGTTTTGGTAGCAAAAAAGGACCTAAATAGTGTGCTAAAGGAGGAATTCTGGCCAGAATCAATAGTGTTCAGAATCTTTAAACAAGCAAAAAGTAAAGATGAACAAGTAACCGGTTCAATTAATTAATAGCACAGCACAGTACACTTAACAACAAACCTATATATATATATAACATAAATCTACCTACTTACTGGAAACCTACAAACTTACAACTAACTTTCCACATAATATCTACGTACCTAAAACTAAACAGTAAAACCATAATAATGGATAAGATTAAGTCTGTAAAAATGGTCAGTTTTAACTGCAAATCGATCAAAAGGTCAATATCGTATGTTACCCAACTATGCGAAGACTACGATATAATAGCCCTACAAGAACTATGGCTACTACCTGATGACCTTGGTTTCCTCGGAAAAATACATCAAGATTTTGAATACCATGCAGTGTCTCCGATTGACACATCAGCTGGTACTTTAAAAGGAAGACCGTACGGAGGTGTTGCACTGCTTTGGAGGAAATCGTTGTTTACAAATGTCGTGCCAATAATAACAAACTCGAAACGTGTCGTCGCGATCAAAGTGAGCCTTCTGGACCGTTGTTTACTTGTGTTATCAGTGTATATGCCTACAGAATGTGCGGACAATCTACCTGAATTTACGGAGTGTCTTGGTGTGATAAGCTCAATTATTGAGGACAATGGGACTGAGTATGCGGTGGTACTGGGTGATTTTAATGCCGATGTGGGCAGCATGTTTGGTAATGAGTTGTCTTGTTATTGTAAAGATCAAGATTGGGTTTGTGCCGACGTCAACATTCTTGGTGAGTCATCCAATACATTCACATTCTTGAGCGAAGCCCATGGCACTTGTAGCTGGCTTGACCACTGTGTGGTGACGTCGGCAGCCTATAACATTATAAATAATGCATGTGTTATCACTGATGTTTCGTGGTCGGATCATTATCCGTTAGTAATAGATTGTGACATATCGGTTATTGTACCAAAAACTGTACTGGAAAATAAATATGTAAACAACAAGGTCGTCTGGGGGCAACGAAACAATGAACAAATCGCGTCATACACAGCCCTTTGTAATGAATATTTTTCAAAGCTAA